>CALSBZ010037203.1:32844-44465 GCA_943591055.1 Gobionotothen gibberifrons | reverse complement strand
TGAAGTCATGTGACTGTGCTGTAGTTCCTTTATAGCCCAACATTAGCTGCCTTTAGCTTAGCGGTGGTGAGGTGAAGTCATGTGACCGTGCTGTAGTTCCTTTATAGCCCAACATTAGCCTCCTTTAGCTTAGCGGTGGTGACGTGAAGTCATGTGACTGTGCTGTAGTTCCTTTATAGCCCAACATTAGCCTCCTTTAGCTTAGCGGTGGTGAGGTGAAGTCATGTGACCATGCTGTAGTTCCTTTATAGCCCAACATTAGCCTCCTTTAGCTTAGCGGTGGTGACGTGAAGTCATGTGACCGTGCTGTAGTTCCTTTATAGCCCAACATTAGCTGCCTTTAGCTTAGCGGTGGAGAAGCAGCCATAGTCCCACCTACTTAACTCTGCTCGATCGTTTCTCCAGTGGCTGTGAGGTTTTGTGATAATGCTGCCAAATCCTCAAGGTTTTTCCCCGCTCATATTTGGAAGCTTTTCTGTGAAATGTGTTGACCTCTAATTAAAATCTGAATTCTGGTGTGTTTTCTGACAGTCGGAGTCTCTGGAGGATCCCTTCCCCTCGGATATCCACTTCCCTCTCTCTCTGCCTCTGACCTCAGACCCAGCAGTGGAAGAGGAAGAGGAGGGGGAGCCCGGGAGGAGCCTGCCTGAGATCTGGTGTGACAAGGTGGCAGTTTCCTGTGACCACAACTACACAGCAGAGGACTCCGCTCGGCAGAAAAAGCGCATTGAGCAGTTGGAGGAGCAGCTGGGGAGTCTGAGGAAGAAGCTGAAGACGACTCAGCAGAAATGCCGACGACAGGAGAGACAGTTGAAGATGCTGAAGGCAGCGTGCGAGACGCAGAGGACCGGCCGCCAGCCGCCTGCAACCTTCGGAGAGGGATACGTGATTCTACCCAAACACATCTACCACACACTCAAAGGCATCAAGTAACCATGAACTAATGAAAAGGAGATGTGGTCAAAATTTGAGAGGCAGATAAAACTGTCGGCAGCAGGAGACAGTCGCAGATCTTCCTCGCCCTGAGTCCAGACAGGAAGGGCTCAGTAAGAATGCAGGAAGCAGGAAACTCGGAATTGGTCGGTACAACAACTACTTACATATTCTTCGTGTTAGGGCTGCACTGAAATTGCTTTAACCCTTGTGTTGGCTTTCTTTTTAATTGTTGTCCTCCCGGTTTGACTATTTACATAGCATATAGCGTATAAATAATCGCCCAAATCTATGTCACACCTTTTAAGGCAACTTCATATCTACTTATTACGTATTACTTATTACTCCCCCTGAAAAAAATAAGAATTGTGACTTTAATTTCTATCCTATTTATGTTTTTTTGAGGAATTCCTCCTAAAAAGGAGTGTAACAAACGGTTCATTTGTAATACTTTTCTATGATTTACTTCTTTCTGTGTTTTATTTTTTCCTCACATAAAAACAATACAGAAACATTGTGTGTCTGTCTGTCTATGTTCCTGTGAAAGTTGTTTATTAAAAATATTTTAGATAACAAGGGTATCATGACTTAAAATTGTAAAGAGGAAGCTAGCAACGAGACGCTCTGGAAGAATAATGGATGTGTTTGAAGTCCAAACTCAGCATCATATCTGGAGTTTAAAAGTCAACAGAAGGATGACCTTATGGTCGATCTTCATCCAAAGATCAGGAACAAATTAACTTTAATCATGTGTCTGCTGGGTGGGGGTTAAACGTTCTCCTCTCTTCTTCTTTGTTTTTTCATTGTTAATTCTTCTATATTTTTTACCGGTCCAAATAACACATTAATTCCGTTAGACCAGTGGTTCCCAACCTTTTTGTCTGGTGTCCCCCTTGAGCTGGTCTCAGTTCTATAAGAACCCCCTCACTCATCTGTGATGATTCGCCTACATTTTGTAATTGTAATTTGTAATTGTATTTAACCCAATTTTTTTACCGACACTCCGAGCGTGTTTGGTGCTCTGCTGCTGCTGCAGGTGGGACAGCCCAGTCTCATAAAAAAACGTGTAATAACTACGTTGGTACAAAAACGCCTCTGAAATTGTAAGATCCCTACGATTTTTTTCACCATTCATTCCAATGGCTGGCGTCTATGTCACGTGATCTTCACATTTCTACCTGCAGAAGAAAAAAAACATGGCCGAACTTCGTTTTATTCTCGGTGGAAAATGCCTATTTTAAGGTTAGTTTGGCCATTAAAATGCGTTTTGATGTCATTTGATGCGAGAAATATGAGTTGTTATTTCAGATTATGTGTGCAGTGGATGTACATGATCTTTAGTTTGCTAGTTATTACGACGATTACTTCAGGAAATGAATAAATGACCAAGTAGAATACATTTATAATCTGAGTAATTACAGCTAAAAATGAAACTACAAATATTGATTGTTTTTTATGAATCAAGCATTTAAGACTTCAATGTTAGGATGAGAAAACCAGTGCAGCAATCCACCAATAGTTGTGCTGCTGAGCTTTTACGAAAAACAGTCCCACAAAACGTAATGTTATTATTAGTATTGTTATCAGTATATAAGTAAGGGTGATTATTAGTTGATTCATTGTCAACTTTAAAATGATTGACCAGCTGTTTCTATAATTGATTATCGTTTGGGGTAATCCTTGAGTAATCCCCGCGGGGACCTTGGGGCTTAACAGGTTAACACTCCAGCCAGAATCAACAAAGAATGGTCGTTTATTAAGTCTGCATTATTGAATAAATGTGTGATTCTTACAGTAAATGCTGGACACAGCTGCTTGATAGTTTATAAAGGTCCTTCACTGATCACTTAACGAACTCCCTCCTGCTGAGGTACAAAGGTTACTATATAAAAAGTGTGCACATTTATTTAGTATCCTATCCATGTGAATATGTTTTAAGTGGGGGTGGACCTCACATCCTCTAGGGCAGGGGTCTCCAACCTTTTTTAGGGTGAGAGCTACTTTCAAAAAATAAAACAAGTCGTGAGCTACTTTTACTCCTCTTTTTTTTGCAGTGTATATATTTAGCACATGTTAACATTATTATATGCTTATCTTTTATGTAATTTAATTATTTTAACCTGCTTTATTTGGGGGTGGGCCTCACCTCCTCTAGGGGGGTCCGGGGGCATGCACCCCCGGGAAGATTTTTTTTTAAATGTTGAAGTTAAATCCATCAATCTGGTGCACTTTGAGCACAAAATGAATTTATGGATACAGCTCTCAACACTCAGATGAAAGGGAGCTGTATACTTTTCAATACTCCAAACTTCTTTAGAATATGATCACAACCAATAAGAAATCATTTAAACTTGTGTATTCTTATCTTATGTTACCTAGTTAGCATTTTTTCTTTCTATTTATGCATATTTTACTAATCACTCCCCTTTTAAATACAATATAGTACACATTGGACTGATTTCTTATTTTATTTGTTACAACTATTAAATAGATAAAGGTGTGCTCTCTCTCTCTCTCTCTCTCGCTCTGTCTCGCTCGCTCACAGAGACTGTGTGCTCCTCCATGGCGATGACGGCTTGCGTTAAAAAAAAATAATAAACATATTTGTAAAGTGGGGGGACACAAACAGGATTTCAAAAAGTGGGGGGGACTGCCCCCAGTGGAAATTACGCTATGCGTGTGTGTGCGTCAAGTGCAATAAATATGCAAGTTGCAACACACACACAGTAAAACTCTGCCCCTCATGTGTTGTACAGTATAGGCTGGCATGACTAGGCTGTGTGTTCAATGGGGCTGATGTGTTGTGTAGATTCTGCCAGAAGGAAAGGTTAAAGTCCTTATGAAACGGTGAGGTGCTGCTCCACATTGCTTTTCTTCCAGACTGCAACGCTGGTCCCGCAAATCAAGCAAGAACGTGATTGGTCGATATTCATTGTGGGGGGTGGGGGGAGGAGCCGGGTGTTAGATAGATATAGTAAGAGTTGTAGTAAGTAGATAGAGTTCGCTATGATTGAGGTTTTGTTTATGCATAGGGTAGATTCTTTTAATTACATTTCCTTTATTTTTGGTGTATTTTTTACATTTTGGATTTGCTTGGCGAGCTACTTATTGAGGGCTTGCGAGCTACCGGTAGCTCGCGATCGACGTGTTGGAGACCCCTGCTCTAGGGCAACATTTACGAAATCTATGGATACATCTGTCAACACCCATATGAAACTTAACTGTATACATTTCAATAATTTAAAAAAATGATAAGAATATGAATAATACTTTTTTTTATTTATCTTTGTGCATATTTAACGATTTACTCTTTTTTTTAAAAAAATGTATTTTGTTGTATGTCCAATAGTATGAATTGTAATGATTTCATCTATGTTTTACATTAATTCGATTTTTTTTAGGGTGCTGTGTGACGTTGAACCTGTGACCTATGAACCTGTATTTGTATGCTACCAAAGGAGCTATTGAACCTAAGAACTTGAGGCCTGTTTCCGACTCCTATTGTGGAACATTACAATAATATAAAAGTGTGCCTTGGAAATATGTGTTTCCATATATGGTGACCAAACTAGTGATGGCAAAATGAAGCTTTGAATGAAGCATCGAACCACTTGGACAATTGTGTCGGAAATAGGTTCATTTCTCGAAGCTTCAGTTACAGCGACCTCTCCTGGCGAAGTGCAAGGCTGCAGTGGATTTAACGTATCTTTGCCTTGAAAAATATTCGATGCACACACACACTAAGACTGAATACCATGTTCTATTTGCAATTAAAGATTGATAATTGTGTGTATTGGATTATGGAGAAGAGACTAGAGAGTGCTGGACATTTTTTGGGTCGGAGAAGGCCTTTTATCAGTTATTAAAGCATTAAAGCATTAAAGTTGAAAAGCAATCATTAAAAGTAAATCCATTCCGGGCTTCAAACCAGCTGCGCAGAAGACATCGCCGCATTCGGGCCGCCTGCTCTATCCACTGGGCTATCTATTCCCTAAACCAGTAAACCGTTTTTATATTATTCATAATTGTCTTTTTGTTCACAACTTCTCCACATTTCGAAGTGTTTCCCGAGGCAGAACGACCTATATTTCTTCCTGGCTTGCTCTATAATGATACTACAATTCAAATGCAATACCAACAACAACTCAACAGCAAACTACGACAACAACCTTGCGCATTGTTTAGAGCGGTTATAAAGTGTTGAAGCGCTCAAATTCGAAACTGTTTCAACCTGTCACCTGTCAGAATAGAGACGAGGCAGTGCATTGAATCGCGTGATTGGACCGCGAACCAGTCAAGTGATTCATTCAGGAAATGAAGCAGTTTCTGGTTCGGACGTCACATGTCACGTGATTTGAAGCAGTTGCTGCTTCTGACGTCATATGTCACGTGATTTGAAGCAAGCTTCGAATCACTGCTTCTATTGAATAGGACAATCCACTCTCACGGCATTTCGTGTTATAGTCACAACATTTAATCTATTGATTCGTGTTCACCAACACGATTATCCCCTTTTTTTCGTGTCACAGAACAACTTTAAAAGCAATGTATTTCTACTGGTAATATGTTTCGTGCCTGCAACACGTCTTTTTCTCCGGTCGGGTCGTGGAAAACCGGAAGCTGTGTGGTTCATAAAAACATGTTCTTACTCAATATCAAGCCACAATTATTGCTTTTATTTTAAATCGTATAATTTCAGACTTTTGTTGCCGTCTGTGAGGAAAATAAATGGGGCTCACCCCTAGTTTCCACCGGGTCCGTCTGCGGCGCGTTACGGCGGAATGGGTGCTATTCCACCAGACGCGCAGCGTTACGGCTCAGAAGCGTCCCAGAAGCGTCTCGCCGCTGGGCTCCGCTCGAAATAGGATTGAAGTCTATTTTTTTTCGACGCGACGCAGCCGTAAGTTAATGTCGGGCAGGCAGGAAGTGGAACGTTCAGAGCATATATAGCATATATATATATATATACGCACAAACTCATTTTGCAGACCCTATCCCTCCGTAGTCGTTCAAGTAGGAGGAGAAATGCCAGCGTTCTCCTCCAGTTTACAGGCACTGTGTAAATGATATATATAGAATAATTATGATGATTTTACCACTAAAATACAGCAACACATCTTTGATTCATGTCGTTTATAACTGGGATATTATAATTATTATTAACTTTGTCTGTACAAAGTAGCCTGTCCAGGAAATATGCCCAAATCAACAAAAACTGCGAGCAGACAGGCAAGACGCTCCGCTTCTGTAATGCTTCTGAAACGCGCCCGGTAGGGTATGACGCCGGAGGAGGCCGGACCAAAACCGCGGCGCAGCCGTTACGCGACGCAGACGGACCCGGTGGAATCGAGGGGTCAGAGCCTCAGGATACTGAAATCTGTATTTTTTAAAATCTTTTTTTCCTTCTAATTTGTTATTCTTTTCAAAATAACACACTGTTATTTACTCAACAATAACACACAATTATCCTTGTTTTTATTTATTGGTTTATTTCCATAATCTCTGGCTTTTTTGGCGTCCGTCAGGAACTGAATTTCAAAATAAAAATAACCGGAAACTATAGGTTACTTACGTTCTCAGAGTAACATGAAGTGAGATGTCTCACTATGGGATGCGCCTCAACGCGTATGCAAACAGAAGCATCAATCTCATTACGCCAATCCTGATTGGCTGGTGATCTTGACGCAGCGTCATTCAAAATAAGCACCTCTTCTCGCTTCACCAGCAAGAAGGGCCGTCTGGTGAGACATCTCACTTCATGTTACTCTGAGAACTGGGGTTACGTAAGTAACCTATAGTTCTCATTCATAACACTCCGTTCGATGTCTCACTATGGGATATTGAGACTCCCGTATTGCTAGACATTCTTATCTCGAAAATCAGGCAGAACCCTGTCCCAACACGGGGCCCAACACGGGGCCCAGCACTGCGCGGGCCACACTTGGAGCAGAGACATCTAGTCTGTAAAAGCGGACAAAAGTGAGCGGTGAAGACCAGCTCGCTGCTGCACAAATGTCCTTGATGGAAACACCCTTGAACAAAGCCCAGGATGTAGCCAGTCCACGAGTAGAATGAGCACGCAGGCCCGTTGGTGCCTGCAAACCCTGACTCGTATAAGCCAGAGCAATCGCTTCCACAAGTGAGTGAGCATTCTGAATTTGTATCTTCTGAGATATTTGTTCAGAGCTCTCAAATCTAGTATCGGCCGAATTCCGTTCCCTCCCCGTTTGGGAACGAGGAAATACTTGGAATAAAAGCCGCTCGGACTCTGTTCGGAGGGTATTATAGATATAGCCTTCTTTTCTAGTAGCGAGAGAATCTCTTGCTCCAGAATATGGGCCGACTCTCCTCGGGCTCGTGAATACAGAATGTCCGAGAAGCGAGGGGGGGTGACAGCGAATTGGAGTCTGTAACCCCGTGTTACTGTCTTGAAAACCCAAGCAGAATCTGTGAGCATCTTCCACTTTCAGCTTCTTAGAGCGAGAGGAGATATCACAACATTGTCGTCTGCCCCCTGTGTCATTGTTTGTTGTGTTATGGGGTTCTCTCGTGTCTGAACACGGTGGTACCCCAGGTTGACAACCCCGGTCGACACTGCGCATGCGCGTGGCGGTGTCGACACTGCGCATGCGCGTGGCGATGCCGCCTTCATGGCCCCGTCGATCGTCCGTCTTCTGAGAGAAGCCGTAGCTTCTCTTAGAAGAGGGGCAGACGACAGACGGTTCATTGTTTTTATTGTTTTTTCTTTTCATTTTTACTGACTGCGCCCTCGGCTTTATGCCTGGAAGCGACAGTGGAAAATGATTTATTGGCAAACAATAATAGTGACATGTGTTTATGTGACTTAAACAAGCAGCGGAGTTCACTGTCTTTAATGTTAAGTCCCTTTCCCTCATGGCGCGAACTTGAGGATGACGTTTCGACATCACTCGAGGCGGCGGGGAGATGGGGGCATGGTTGTACCCCGAAAACACAAGAGGAAAGGAGAGGAGGCTGTCAGGCTGCTCGCTTCTTCTTCCTTGTCTGGTGGCTGAAAGCCTGGGCCGGCTGTGCCTGAGTAGCTGCTGCCGGAACCGGAGACTTTCTCGGCCTCGCATCGTATCTGGGCTGGGGACCCGCTCGGTCATTGCTGACTGGAAGCGGTCTGCCTTCACCGGTAGCGTGGGATTCCTGCTCGGTGTCGAAGCCAGCCTCGATTGGAGTTGGGCTGCCACCAGCGGTTCCATGGGCGGCATGCGGAGCAGGCCGAGCTTCTCCATGCCGTCACAGTCCAAAGAGGAGGCACCCTGGATTGGGGCCTTGTTGCTGAAAGGGCGGTCTCTCCATGAGACCGACACCTCGTCCAGCATCTCAGGAAAGATTGGGAGAAGCTGCCTCTTCATCCTCGCTGCTCGGGGCAAGTTCTTCCCCTCATAGCGAGATTTGGAGGTCTCCTTGACCACTTCAGGCCAGGGGATGTCCAGCCTGGACGCAGCACGTTGACACACGGCCTGTAAGTCCATACTGAGGCAGGGCGAGGCTGGTGTGTCTTCACCCGGGGGAGCAGACATCGCAGCCAGAGCAGATGAAACGAAGATGTCATCTTCGTGCTCATCCGAGTCGGATAATAGAAACTCAGAGGCATCCTCTTCGTCTTCCATATAATCCAGCTCTAGGACATCCTCAGCGGGAGGGACCACGGTGAGGTCTAGCTGGGAGCCCCAGCTTGACCCAGCGCGGGGCTCCGCTCTCGCTGCTCTTGCCGCCACCGGACCCCATCCTGACACGGGGTGAGGCTCCGTTTCCGCAGCTGCCGTCTTCGTTGAGCTCCAGCCTGACACGGCGTGGGGCTCAATCTCCGCGGCGGACACCACCATGTCCTGATTGCCGGCCGGCGAATCAACGGGCATGAAGGGGTCCTGTCCCTACAAGCTAGCTTGGCGCGCTACCCGTCGGCGGAGGCTCTTTTCCAGCCTAAGGCAAGACGAGCAGACCTGGTGTGAGTTCGTGCTCGAAATCTTAAACCCGCAGCCGCAGAGCCGAGTCCCCGAGCCTCCGTCTCCTCTGGTGTGAGGGAGAGAGGGGTCCATCCTCATTTACCGGTGTCGGCGTGGAGGAGCAAACTAGTAGCAGGTATGTTAACGTTTGAGGGGAAAAAATCAAAACCTTATCGTTATTCCGAAACGAAAAAACGGCGGGCAGATTTTATAGTATTAACTGGTGTGTTAATATGTTTTATCTCCGTCTCCTCTGGTGTGAGGGAGAAAAGAGGCCGTCCTCGCTGACCGTGGTGTCGGTGTGGAGGGAGGAAAACTAGCAACAGGTACGTTACTGTTTAAGAAAAAATCAAACCTTACCGTTATTTCGAAAGAAAAAACGGCGGGGCAGATTGCAATATTAACTGGTGTGTTAATATTGTTCAGTCTTCTTGCAAAGCAAAAAAGTAACCGGCGAGCGTCCGTCGACCGAATGTTAGCTTGGGTTCAGTCTGTGGACCGTTAAGCTAGCCCGGCTACTGATATTCGAGATGTGCTTTGAAGCGAGAAGAGGTGTTTGAATGACGCTGCGACGTAGCGCAAGCTACTTAAAGGGTGGGTGGATTCCCTGACGTAGTCGTCAAGATCACCAGCCAATCAGGATTGGCGTAATGAGGTTGGTGCTTCTGTTTGCATACGCGTTGAGGCGCATCCCAATGAGAACAGACATAGGCCTATAAGGGACATTTCGAGCATCATTGCAATACACAGCCACTGAACTGATTACCCAAGATCCCAAAGTTTAGGATGGCCGAAGACACTACACTACCCATAATCCCCAGCTATCGTTTAGGACTACAGTCCCCGTGATTAATCTTCAAGCTCTGGGATTGGATGTTGGAGTGGCAGTGCGCCAAGGTTACGAGTGTCAAACAGCTGTTTGAAGTGGAACGAAACCACGCCAGACTATCCAAAACTCCCCCCCCCAGAACTACACATGCTGGCTATTGTGTTTCGCAAAGTGTTCTATGGGACGTCTCTACCGAACGTTTTCGTTTTTCCCACAATTAGAAGTTGCCAGTATTAAACACATTGGTGTTATCAAATGTAAAACATATAATTAATAAATGGGTGAAAATCGCTTGTGTCCATAATGCGCAGCATTAATATATACCCACATGACAGCTCATTGTTACTTTGTAATTCTACTCCACTACAATTCAGAGGTTAACCTGGTATTTTTACTCCACTACATTTATTTGAGTTACTTTGCAGATTCTGATTACTGATGTGAAATATAAACAACCCTTAAATCAGTAAAGTAAAATTCAGGGAAGGTGATTGTCAAGTGCCAACAATCAGGAGAGCCATAATAACTTTGTATTATTAGTGTAGGACGTTGAGGCGCATCTTAAACTGCTGGCTACAATTAAACGTAAATACAGTAGGATTGTTATTCACGTCGGTGGTAATGATGTTCGTTTACGCCAATCAGAATGCAGCCAAACGTAATGTGGCGTCGGTACACCGTAATCTTCTCTGGCCCCCTCCCCAATCTGATCAATGATGACATGTATAGCCGCATGTTTTTTCTTTATTCTTCCCCTTATTTCAGCCAATACTTTGGCACTCCATAACTTCAGCTTATTTTCAGCTACAGAAACCATTCAAATATTAAACTATTCAGCCTGTTCAGGAATCGATGGGAAACCTTCGACTTTTTCAAAATATTTCATACTTTTTGAAATATTCAGCTTTTTAAACTCTTTTTTTAACATTGAAGTAAATGGGAGATGCCTTCAAATCCTGTTTTCCTACACCTTGCGCCAAATGCTACTCCTTCCACATACTTTCAGCTAGGCACTTCATTCCAACTTTCAAATGATCACAAGACCTTCAGCTATTCAAACTTTTTGAGATATTGAACTTAGTTTGGAGCTTAGCAGAGAGGCCTTTTTCAGATTTTAACATTAGAGTGGATGGAGCAGCTCGTTAAATCTAGAGTGCTTTGATCTCAAAACAGAGTGGAGCAGTGCTTGAAATTCTCCCCCAAAAATGTTTTAAACTTGCCATAATTCCCAAACCCTACACTCCTCAGACATATCTTTTCATGAAAAATGTAGGAAAACCTCTCCTAGGTTGGAAAATAAAAAAGAATTAAGAAAAAATATTAAACAAAATGCCTCTTCAGGGCATGAAGTGACAAAAACATTCAACATGCCTCCATTAAACCCCATTGTAATTTCAGGCTGATTTTTCCTCAGAGCAGCAGCCGCAAACCTTTAGTTAAACTGCCAAAAAGGCCACATTATTAACCCGAAAGTACACCAAAATTACACTTCAGATACTCAACTTCCTTGACATGCTTCACGTTTTGAAATTTCAACGATATCTGTTACGGTTCTTCGACAAAACGTTCACATGTAAGAGGTTTATCTCTCATTCAGAACAATGGAAACCTTTGATGTCTGCACACCTCGTTAGCTCAAACATATGTGTCACGGAACACGATGGTGTCATAACACACAGGTGTTCGTGTTTGAGCTAACGACGAACACCGAAGCCGAAGTCTTTTTTTAACATGGAAGTCATTGCAATGCATTTGAGCTGTAACAATTAACACAGACACACACACAGACACAATCTATCTCTCTCACACACAGACAGACAGACATACACACACACTCTCTCTCTCTCTCTCTCTCTCTCTCTCTCTCTCTCTCTCTCTCTCTC
>CALSBZ010037203.1:0-24484 GCA_943591055.1 Gobionotothen gibberifrons | reverse complement strand
TAAAAAATGTGATGCAAATATACAGTGTTGTTTTGCAAGTAAATGAGGTCATTGAATGTATTTTGTGTGAAAGCAATGACAAGTTATTTACAGTTTTATATTTTTGCTATAAACATAGCAAAAATAAATACATGATATGCAGAAAGAGCAAGAGCAGCATATACAAGCATTGTAACATGGCAGTACAATGTAGCGACATATAAAGTGCAAGAGAAGATACAATAGCTACATGGCCATTTCTACTGATCATAATTCCATTGTTGAGGTATACTAAAATAGTTTAAATAGTCAAATTTATATTGTGCAATTTTCCAAAATCGCATTGGTTTCTCAGACAGCATCTCTGTATAGTATGTGTATTCACTCTCTGTTCTAAACGGCTTGTTGGAGCTCCTGCCCCCCCCCCTCCCTATGAGCCCAGTGGCCGTCTGCGAGACAGCGAAACCCAGCCCGAACACACACCCGCAGCCTGGCTGGAAGTTTGTGTGTGTGCACACACACCGACTCACAGCCTCGCCGCATCCCGCCATCTCAGGGAGGAGAAATCGGCGGAGCTGCATGCTGAGAAAAGATTGTGTGTGTGTGTGTGAGGAAGTCCGCGGATTGGTACATTTGGACCAATCCACGGACTTAACGTAACAGCTCCACAGATTGGTCCATTTGGGTATGGGCACGTCACTGTACCCAGGAAGAAAAAGAGACGAGGCGTTCTGGGGCAGCATAGACAGGTCTTTTCTGTGTTAGAGTTTTACTCGCTACAGGGTGTACTTTGAGGGTTTTGACTCTGCACAATGTTTACGTACATGCATAAAAACCTTCATAACACACAAGGGGACGGGTAAGAACCGGAAAAGCATGACATGGGACCTTTAACCCAAATGATGAAACTTTTGAAAAAGAAATAACAGTGTCTGTGCTTCTTTGTCACTGTTTATAACGTTCTACAGCTTTTCTTCGCACATCATTACTTGAGAGTTAAGAGACACAAACACACACACACACACTTCCTGTTGTTGTTGTTTGTTGTCAAGCTCAAATGCGACACTTACCAGTACTCACACAGAACACCATCATCACTCGCTGTGTTTTGAAAGCAAAACCAGACCAGGAAGGAGAAAAGGATAAAGGGAAAGAACAATGTAAGGACGGGGGCAAAGAGTAGGAAATTAGGAAAGGAAAGAAGGGTGGGAGGAAGGAAAAGTAATGCAACTGAAAATAATGCATTAAGTAGAGGAGAAAGGAAAGGAGACATGTGACCAACACAGACTCTGTCTCATGCAGGGAGGTAAAGTGGACCTGAACACAGCGCTGCCAATCAGACAGACAGCGTCCATCTTTAAACAGCCTGTTACCAAGGTAACAAGTCACCCCAGCAACAAGGTGAAGACAGACCTGCAGCGATCTAGTGAGCAGCCCCGACAGGTGAGACACACACACACACACACACACACACACACACACACACACACACTCACACACACACTCACACACACACACACACACACACACACACACACACACACACACACACACACACATCACCATGGTGATGCTTAAAGGCAAGGTACGGGGGACGCAGGGGTAAACCAGGTTGTTATGGTGACAGGGGCCACTAGAGGGTGCTGAGGCATCATGGGAAAGGCAGCATGACAGTGTGTTTTGCAGAGGGAATGTAGGATGGTGTGATGATAGGAAGACCTAGAGAAAATTGCAGAAAATGGGAGATGAACATTTATTAATAAGAGGATCTTTTTTTTCATTATACAGTAGTAGGGATGTCACAGAAATATAGAATGGAAAAGAATACGAGATAAATTCCATGGTTCTTAAAAACAAGATATGTTCTTACACTCCTTTATTACTGTATGCATACGGTTTTCAACAGGTCATAATTCCCTCTCTAATATATATTTAATAAACATCTCATCAAACAACTGTGTTTATTGTTGCTACTCCAGTAAATAGGTCAAACTTTAGATAGGACTTTTCTGGGGAAATATTTATAATCCATTTAATAAAGCCCTTGTTAAAGACAAAATGTTAAAGTTATGCTAGCAAGATTCAGAATCAAAAACACTGAATAGGTTGACAGAGTGTAAATGTTATTCAACAGTTTGTTTAAGAATAACTCTAGCTATCTATCCATCTTTGCCAAATCAATATATAAACATGAATAGTTTCAGGTACTAATGATCGGCTGCAGCATGAAGAGTCAGACAGCCGATGATGTGAGAGGGTGGCTGTTCAGAGGGGCATTGCAGCAAGCTGCCAGGAAGAAAGCCGGCCGTTGAAGCAGATTCTAACCCTTTACAGTGTTTCTTTTTAACCTCTTAAGCCCGAAGGTCCCCCCAGTCGACCCCTCCCACCGTTTTTTTTCTCTTAACATTTATGAAACTATTAATGTTCCATACCCTTTTAACGGTAAGAAACTCCGCTAACTGACAATATGAAAACATTTTAGCTAAAAAAAAACACAAGAGTAATACCAAGCCTTTGAATTAGCATTGAGCGAAAAAATGCTAACTAATGCTAACGCTTTTTTACACAGAACTCACGGTAGAAATGCCCTTATTACTATCTTAACTGCACAAACAAGATATACGATTTAAAGCTGAGACTCCACAGATTCCAGACATGTAATGTCATCACTTTACGACCCCGAATTGCGGAGCTATCAGCCAGAAAAGAGAAAGTAAACAACATCCGGTTTCAAAAATATTACAATAATTACGTCTTACCTTTTTTGATTTGTGATCAAAAGTTGTGTTCACCGGAATAAAAACGCCGCTCAAGGTTAATCCAATGTCTTTGTGTCACGTAGACATTTTTACTGATAATCCATCATCATATTTATGGCAATATACTGGGTATAAAGTTTTGCAGTCCAGGCTTGCACTTTCAGGTATGCTTCGTTTGCTTCTCTATTATGTCCGCTATGGTAATGTTTACGTGGATTTGGGAACTGCCCCTCGATTCTATTGCATCTGATGGTTAAGAAAAAGGTGCAAAGTATAAAGAATGCCAGCCATCGTAACAACATTACGCAGGCCGTTTCTCAATCGCGAGGATTTTGGCTTCCAAGCCAATATTTCAAGGATGCTACGTCATCGAGTGCCGCCGAAGGACTGTTCCAATCTCCAGCATACTTGGAATTCCACGAGGCTGTGTCCTTGGTTTGGGGGAAATTTCGAAGCTGCACATGGGTAGACTTTGCGTCCTTAAAATCCCCACAATGCTTTGCGCAGAATTGCTGAACCGACGCAGCACCTATGCGCAGCACCTATGCGCAGCACACATTTAAATGTAAGTATGTAGTGGCGTAGAACATGTGTTGGTACATTTGTTTGTTATCATCAAAAATGTGTTCCGTGAAAGTAAAGCAAGTTTATAATTAGATAGACATCGTGAGGGATTTATTTTCGGTACAGTTTATGTTGAAACCGTTAGAGAGAGTGGCACACTTGTTAGCCTGTTCCATTCTTCTTCGTTTCCGAAGCCGTGGCTTGGAAGCATAGTTGCTTCGTTTCTGAAGGAAGTGACTTGGAAGTATACGACTACCAAGCCAGCATCCTCGCGATTGAGAAACACCCGCAGAGACTTCACTTATTGTTTACTACGTGAAAGGAAGCAGGAATTGCAGCGGGACCCCCCCCCCCCCCCCCACTCACATGTTATTATGTTCATTTTGTATGTTTTATTTTATTTTTTATTTTTTACAACAGTTGTATTTGGATGGAATGAATACCTATAGTGAAAATTCAAAGTAATAAAATGATTTTTACAGTGAAAAAGGTCAAATGGAACTGACGGTTCCCAAATTACCCAGAAGTGAGTCCGCCTGGACTTTATTTTTCTAAATCTCTCTAAAAAGGTCAGATTTCACTTGTTTTGCATCAATCTTGATACAGGGTACTTATTATATGTTATAGTTTGGATTTCTAAAGCTTTTAGTCTACTAACCCATTATGCAAGGGTGGTTTTCACTATAAGTAAAGGGTTTGTTTTAGGCGGACATTAGAATTTACATGTTTTTACTATGTTCCATCTGAATTTACTTTAAAATGAAAACATCTGTATTGATTCTGACACTTCTATATCCAACTCACAGATGGAACCTTGCTTTGAGAAAAATAAGTATTAATTTACCCCTTTTAGAAGTGAAGATATATCATTTGTTGTGTTAGTGGCATTTTTGAGCCTGAAACCTGAAAAACAGGCTCAGGGCTTAAGAGGTTAAAGCAGCGTCAAAAATATAATGAATACAAAAAACACAGGATCGGCAGATCCAGAAAAAGACATACAAAGATAAATCTACACTAACGCTTACCTAACAAAATACCTAGAAAAATACTATTACCTGATCTTACCTGGCTATAACTATATATGTGAACAATGACCGTAACGATAACTAGAATAATTTGGATAACGCTGGAGAGTTTGGCAAAAAAACTCCACCTCTGAGGTGATTTGGGTGGAAATGGGGGTTTTACCGTTTCTCTGGAACCCATTGGTCGATTTTGGTGATTGACATCTCTTTCTGACCGTTAGAGTCAATAGAATCGAAGGGGAATCTCCCCACACACACACACATGGTAAAACAAAAAGGTGGGGGCTTCGCAGACGCAGTTTTGCATCAGAGTGAAAATATTTCTAGCTTTGGCTTCCAGAAACGGAAAAGCAGATTTATTGCTCATGGATTATCAGAAATCATTCAAAGTGACACAGACACATTGGATTAACCTATGGATTAACTTCAGCATCGTTTTTATCGTTTTAATGTCATTGAAGACCACTTTTGACCAGACTACCACACAGGTGAGCCATTTTGCCGATGCTCCAGTCCACAGCAGATATTCAACTATGCTGTCTGTCTGTCTGCAGCTGTTCTGGGAGAGGAGGTTGAAAGGTCTGAGGTCATCAGACATCACAGAGGAAGTACTGCAGACCCTGGACCTGCCCAAAGGCCTGCAAAGTAAGTCTCCATGGTGACACTGAGCTCACACCTTGCTCCTGCCCTCTCTTGGTGACATGTGACCTCTCTCTGTGCAGGTGTTGGACCAGACTCCAGTGATGACATGCTGCTTTCAGCCATCGCCAGCGCTCTGCACATGAGCTCTGCTCCAATCACGGGCCAGATGTCAGTGGCTGCGGATAAGAGCCCGGTCGTCTGGCTGAACACGAGCCAGCCGCTCTGCAGGGCCTTCAACGTCACCGACCAGCACATCCGGTTAGAGACACTCTGCATTCCTTTTACTGGGGAGAATCACCAATTGCAGGAGCTGTAAAATAGTGAGAACAATGATGATCAGTCATTTAACGGTTAGATATTGCAATTATGATTCCATAAATGTGTCTCCCATCGCCTAAAACCCCTGACTATACTATCAACTTAGTATTTACATTCTTTAATCAAAAGAAAATCAATAATATCTTCAAAAACTACCACTCCCATTATATCAGCTTTGTACGGCGATGCAAAACGATACCATATTTGTAGTTTATTTTTGGTATGCAAAGAGGTGTTGTGATAAGGGTTTTTAAAAGCCTATCTACTGATTTGATCAAACATGAAAGTCAGTTGAAGTTGATACGGCAAGGAGATGTATTGTGTGAAGATAAATGAAAGATGTTGTTTAATTGCTGATATGTTTGTTATCCACATCATGCATGCAGTTTTGTTTTCAGAGTTCTTCCAGTTTGTCCAAAAGTCTTCTGATCAGGGCTCTGTAAATAAAGAACTACAGCAGATGTGTAATATTTGATGCAGCCGAACCATTTATTACAATGCATTTATGTGATGACTTTCAAACTGACTTTGCAAGCACACGCGGATTTAAATATTATTTTCTTTTTAAAATATGTTTTTGTATTTCCTATCTGATAAACACCATATCCCAACGTGCATTGCGGCTAAAACATCCACTCACAGAGCTTCAACGATAGTTGAGGATTATGGGTAGTGTAATGTTTTAAAACCAATGAATGTTGTGTAATTAACAAGGACACACTGGTGTTTTTTTATTTGATGAGTACTGCAGATATCACTGTAAAATCAATCGACAGTCTTGGGAGTCGGGGGGGCTGATAATTTATTCCGCCAAATTACTCAGACCTACTAATTGACCTAACAGAAGTTATTGAGTACGTTTACTGCTTCGCTCAGATCCACCAACGTCAGCAAGATCTCACCTCTATTAACCCCCCCCCCCCCTCTCTCGAGTCTGCTCCCTCTCTGCCAGTGTCTTTATCCTCAAAAACAGGACAGAAAAACCTAAAGACACCTCCTCCATACCCATATTTGTGGAAACTGGGCATGGCCTCTGATGTACAGGACTGGACATGACCAGACATATTCTATGGCTATGACATAACCACCTTTTTGGGGCCTCAGTCTTTCTCCAAAAAGTCAGGAGCCCCCCTCCCTGTGTACTGCTGTGAGGGAAGAGGGAAGAAACTGTCTCTCCTCTCTTATCAGTGACACCTCATAAACCATAATAGGTCTTACACTCAACTTAACAAACCACTTTGTTTATACTGTAAATATAGAAAATCATAAAATATGAAGCATTTTCATTTTGGGTTATACAAGAATATAATTGATTATATTTGATTATAACTAACTTTTGTTTTAATTATTCAACCTAATATGGAGATCTCAACAACAGTGAGGAGATTACTCATTTCCGGGTGTATGCAGCGAGAGCTGCGTCCCTAGCAACCACGTTACTATGAAAACGCAGACACCGGAAATACTGTTTTCACACCGAGAGATGACGATAACTTGACACATGATGATTGATACATTGACACAGGCCAATCTAAAACCTCTTTAGAAACATACTTAGTATATATAGAATTCCCTGGTGAGTCCTGAACAAATCTTCTATTATAGTGAACCAAAAGTCGTGATAGAGGCTTGCTTGTCAACTTCCGGGTGTGTGTGAGAGATACATATCATCCTTTCGAATGTTCTTATCCTATTCAGGCATTCCTCTCCTATCCCCTTCCTGTCTGTTTCCTTTTCTCCCTTCATTTCCACCTTCCTTTCATATTCCTTTATCCTTAAGTCCTTCCGTTTCTTCCATACTCTTCGTCGCTGTGTCTCCTCCCTCCCACCAGCCTCCCTCCTTCCTCTCCCCCTTGGTCTTTTCATATCTCTCCCCTCCATTAATTGTCAGTTCCCCCCTCTTCCCTCCTCTCTCTCTCCTAAATTGCCCCTCACACATCCCCCTCCCTTTTTAGTCCAATTAGTTATTTTTTATTTTGTAGTTATATCTCATAGTATTCCTACACTATTTCAAGTTTGGGTTTAAATTACACACATTTTACTGTGTAAACAAACATTTGCATAAAGCATATTTGTCCACTCATATGTTGATAAGAGTATTAAAAACTTGAAAAATGCGATTAATCGCGATTAAATATTTTATTCGACAGACAGCCCTAATTTCAATACAAAGTAAAACAAGTACAGTGCGTATACTGCCTTCCTCTTTCCTCTGACTCCTGCCTGATGTCAGGCTGATCAGGGGCCTCATTTATAAAGCTTTGCGTAGGATTCACGTGGGAAGGTGGCGTACGCACGTCCTACACCGGTTTCCCTTTATAAATCACAATCAACTCGAAATGCGGCGCAGCTTTTGCGGGCTTCACGTAACGCCCATATTGGCCTATAAATGGTAAAAGAAACGCCCCCGTATTAATATTCATTCATTCAGACTGACTGCAGGAAGAAGATCGCAGGACATGCCGACAGAACAGCAAAAAAAGACATTTTACACAGAGTCAGATTTTGGTTCTTTTGGAGAGGTGGAGACAAGTAAATCATATTGTTTGGTGGATGCAGTTTGAACCAGATTAGCAGCATGAAGGTCGGATCGTCACCAAAATAAATAAATAAGTGGTCCGATGTTCAATAACATATCCTTATTTATTTATTCCTCCAAATTGTGTTGTTGTGTGTACTGAGGAGTCTCAAACAGGCGTTTGTTTAACCATTTTAAGATTGGCTTTAATCATGTTTTGCAAAGTAATTCCTCATATATGACATATATGACATGAGAGGTAACATTATATTTATGGTATTATTTTCAAGTTTCTCTCCATTCTTCCTTCTGCCAACGGTGTCGCAGTTTTTCATCTCTCCTGTTTTAGTGCGTACGGATGGGTCAGAGTGTCCATGGAGGACTGCACATTTTCCCGTCAAGTTTGTTTTTTTATAAATCGCAAAGATTGCTTAGAAACTGGCGTACGCCATCTTTTGAGCGTATGCCACGTTTATAAATGAGGCCCCTTGTCTGAGCTCTTTTCCACTCTCAGCTTTCCCTCCAGTGTCCAACTCTCAAAGAGTGTTTCTTTAAGTGATTTAACATTCTCCTTCTCCATATTCGCTATCTAGTTTTGTTTACTTCATAAAATCAAATAAGTCATATTACACAAAATAAAAGGTACATTTACAATAAACAAAAACTGCGAGAAAATAAATGTTTATCTATTAAATAATATAAATTAATATATAGCTCGAATAGCAGCTGTATGAAGGGGAACAGGAGAAAGTTAGGTAACAGTAGAGATGAAATTAAATAACTGTTTTCACTGCAAGACTTGTGCCTTACTAGCATCTGGTGAGCAAAGAGAAAATGGTGTATCATGTGATGCAGCTCAACACAGCCCTTCTCCTGTGTGCAGGGAGCAGGAGCTCAAAGTGCACCAGGCCAGGAGGAGTCTGGAGGAGGCGCTGATGGCTGATGGCTTGGCTCGGGCCACCGAAAAAACCCGGGAGCTGCTGGAGGGGAACAAGGCCTGAAGACAGACGGGTAAATGAACTGAGTTGTTAACCTGTTATTCCTTTTTTTCACGAAACTGTGTCTCAGGGCTTCTTAACATTTAATAAACTATGAATGTGTCATACCCACCTAACAGGAAAAAACTCAGCTAACTGACGATATGAACCATTTTTACCAAAACAAAACACAAGTCTCACAATAAGCGTCTAAATGAGCCCTGAGCGAAAAAATGCTAACGCACTTAGCACAGAACGGATCTGCACAAACAAGGTATCAGCTAGCAAACTGAGATTCCACAGATTCTAGAAATATAAGTATCATCACTGTGCGATCAAAACTCGTGGCACGGGAAACAAACCCAGAAAATCACACAACGTAACTTTACGGAGCAAAAACTGCAAATATGTCTTACCTTTAGCTGTTTCTGATCAAAAGTTGTGTTCAATGGCATTAAAACAAGAAAAACGCTGCTAAAGGTTAATCCAATGTGTCTGTGTCACTTTTAAATGATTACTGATAATCCATCATTTCATTTTTGTCAAAAACTGAGATTTCATATTGTTTGTAGCCTTATTAGCTGCTATTAGCTGCTATTAGCTGCTATTAGAGCTACAACCCAACTTCCCCTCGATTCTATTGGCTCTAACGGTTAAAAAGAGATGTCAATCATCAAAATCAACGAGGGGGTCCAGAGATATGGAAAATGCACCCAAATGACCCCAGAAGTGTTTCTTTGTTGCTAAATCTCTCTAAAAAGGTAAAATGTCACTTGTTTTGCATCAATCTTGATACAGGGTACTTATTATATGTTATAATTTGGATTCCTAAAGCTTTTAGTCTTCGATCCCATCATTCAAGGGTGGTTTTCACTTCAAGTAATGTTTTTTTGGACGGACACTATAATTTTTTTTTTTATTATGTTCAATCTGAATTTACTTTAAAATAAAAAACATCTATATTGATTCTGACTTTTCTACATCCAACTCACAGGTTTATCATTACTTTGAGAAAAAAGATTATTAATTTACCCCTTTTAGAAGTGTGAATATAGTGTATATAATGTCATTTTCGAGCCCGAGACCTGGAAAACAGGCTTAGGGCTTAACCTGTTAAGCCCGGTTGCCATCTTGCAAGAAACAGCATCTCAGGGCTTCTAAACATTTAACAAACTCTTAATGTGTCATACCTACTTAACGGACGATATTAACAATTTTTACTTAAACAGAACACAAGTCCAACACCAAGCGTCTAAATCAGCACTTAGCGGAACGGGCTAACGGGGCTAACGGCTACTTTAGCACATACAGATGAAGCACTTACTTTCGGACAGTTTGAAACGCGAGGGCAGTGATTGGTAAGTGGTCTGCCCTCGCTCAAGGGAAAGCCTCCAGCTTGACTTGAGACCGCCCCCGTTTTAAATAAATGTAATTATAATGAAGCCAGCTGCAATGGATCATTGATCCACCAGGGGGTGCAGTGGGGTTCCACACTGGTGCTCATGTGAAATAAAGTCTGATACTGTACAGTACGCTGGATGTACAGCGGTCAGCGGAATTTAATGTACTGTAGTCGAAAAAAACGAACGGGAGGAAATGCAGCCCGGCTCTCGATTTTTAATCCTAAATTAATCATCATCTTAAACTCAATATGAACGTCAGTAATTCACTACAAATATTTATATTTTAATGGAGCCTCGACGGTGTAGCGGAGGGATCTTGCTAAGGAACAAGTCGCTGCAAATTATCCCGTTTATTACATGGCCAAATTCTCAACAAAGTAACGACATGACTCCCAATATTAATTGAAATGCTTTTATGGATTTAGAAAATGTTTTTATTGATTTAAAAAATAGTTGTATGTATTGATATAAATTGACATGCATCCGCTAAGAAAAATAGTCCGTTGTGACATCGCGTAAAACAGATTTCGACATGTTACATTAATTGCTTATATCCACACGCCTCTTCTCCTCATATTCACTACCTAAACTAGTTATAAATATGTTTATTTGCACTGTCGGCCGGGTCACTCATTACTGGATAAGCTGCTGCATGAGACAGCTGCCCGAAGAGAGGGAGGACAAAGAGAGGCTCCGTGTATTTTATATATTATAGGCCTATAGAGTCGTTATTCATTTGTTTTAAAGCTCAATAAATAACAAAGAAGACCTTTGACCGGCACTTTTATAATTTCTTTTAAGATTTCAACTTTAATACACATTGACTGGCGAAAAACTCTGCCCGGTTCCCTCTGTCCCCAACGTGGAGAATAAACAGAAGGGCAACCATGACAACTATGCTTCTTCGCTGCTTTTGTGGAGGGAGTTACAGCGCCACTTACAGGCCCGGCATATGTACTACAGCGTGTGTGTCCCAAGGCCTGGCTGGAAGGCCTGGAATGTCGGAAGAGAAAGACGTGAATCCAGGAATGTGAACACCTGGAATGCGGAAATGTCGTTTTAACCATGGATGTATAATAAAACAGATTTATGCATATTCGACTTTTTTTTACTGACCTATTGAAATGATTTCTTAATTTAGGCTATTTTTTACAACGTGTGTTGGAAGGATTTATTAAATTACTATGAATATTTGGACTTAAATTAATTGCCATTTTTTAAACTCAGACATTTATCCCTAACATTATCCCTGACTTTGTCATACCATTTTAACAGATTACAATTACCCCCAATTACGCCCCACATACCCCCATTTATTTAATATAATTTACCCTTCACCTTAAATATCTAAAATAATGCATTAGAAGACTAACGCCCTGTAAATAACCATTGCTCTTGCACAATCCATGCCCCTTTTTAGGACTGTCCCACATTAGGCAAATCATACTGTTGACAGTGTTTTCTGATTTATGGAGTGATAAAAAGAGATTTTTTTGACTTTACTTTAAGTATTTCAATGTTTTGCTATTTTGTTATTGTACTCCTCTACAGTTCAGAGGTAAATGGTATTTAATACTTTAGTTACTTCACAGATGTGGATGAATGATGTGAAATATAACCAAGTCTTAAATCAGACTTTAGTTCCACCTGGAGTAAATTCACAAGCTTCCCTGCAGTATACAAAGTCATTCAAACTAGCTGCACCTTTACCAGCTTTGAGAACACTTTCTCCCCCCTCCCCCCCTGAATTGCGTCTGAGGGAATAAACGAATCGCTCACTCTACACAGTATGCAAATCGGTGTGAAAGCAGTGAGACCATGAGTGAGACCTGTGAACAAGGGTTCGACAACATTTCTGTTGTCGAACGTGATTCGTTCAGATGCGTCACGTGGTGTGCTAAAACACTTCCTGGTTAGCTGAAAGGAGACAATCTCCTCCAAATCCGTTTGGTTCTTTCTTCGAAATAAAATAGACATAGTTTCTTGCACAACCTATTCAAAGTTCTAATACTTATGATAATCTGATGCTGATGTGCCAAAAGATCAACTATTTCGTTATTTGAGAAGCCTAAACTAAAGTACTGCTTCACAAGATGCTCCACATTCCTCATTGTATTGCTGGACGCTGCTGTTGTCTCCTTCTCAAGTCACTTATGAAACTACGACTTTAATCTCGTAACTATGACTTTATTCTCGTAACATTACGACTTTATTTATTATTAATAATGTTCGGAATGTGACCTGTGAGCCTTCTGAATTACCGTGGGACAGCGCATTTTACATGTTCTCATTTACTCACCCAAATGTATATAAAAGTTACTTCAGATGCTGAAATATTTTAATTTTTTCAAGTATAAACATACAGTATACAACAGATATGCATGCATACAAATTATAACATCAAATGAAATGCAAGTTTCTTCGTGACACTTCCTTTTCCTCTTTGAAATCTGTCTGTAAGAGAGAACACACATTTAGATACAGTACATTATGAAGCAGGCCTTAATATCAAATCAAATCAAATCAAGTTTTATTTATATAGCACATTTATAAGCGATTTTTGGTCGAGCCAAAGTGCTGTACAGAATAAAAATAGCCTACAGTAGGGGCACTTTACATCAAATACAACAGCACAGATTGTTCGGAGTATCAATATGATAAAAACTACACCCTCTGTCCTTAGACCCTCACATCGTACAAGGAAAAACTTCCGTGTAAAACCCACAGTTTTAAAGGGGATAAAAAAATAATAAAGTAATAAGAACTGAGAACATGACAAAGAATAAGAAAATGTCCCCATGCAAAGGTCCGGAACATCAAAATGTCTAAGTTGCTTCATGAATTAGTGTGATATTGAAGTAGCCTGTAGCTTTATCAACGTCTGCATGTAATCAACAACTGACTGCCAATCAAATAAAGAAAGTACAATTCAATATGTATTGTCAATGAACATTGAACTATACAGATATCCTCTCCGCTTCTCTCTGCTGCGCTCTCATCTCTTCTTCTGTGTTTCTCTCCCTGTATCGCTCACTCGTCTCTTTCGCCCCCTGTCGGCCGGCGGTTAAAATATGGCTGAGATTAAGACAGTGCGCAAGCAGCGCGAGTCACAGAACGAAATGCATTGTGGGACATGTAGTTGTTGTGTAATTTAGCTTCAATATTTACCCGTACAGCGAGCCGAGACATGGCTAATTACTGGCAGGAACACACACACAAACTCTCCGAAACGCACGCGCACATGTAGCTTTAATATTTGACCGAACAGAGAGCCAAGATACGACTAACACACACCACGTTGTTTACTCACAGTTTGAAAGCAGCGTGGAGAAGTCTTCAGCTGCTCCGCCCAGGAGCAGCGTGGAGAGCTGTGATAAACAGTGATCCGCTCAGATTAAACTGTGATACGACTTCTGTGGCTATCTACCAGCGATCATGTTTAATATTAAAGACTAAACGCATTGATCCCTTATCAAGATCAAATGTGACTGTTTACTCGTTTTGCAAAGATAGAAGCAGAAATGTCATTGCTATATTTGCAGGGATATTTAGAATTTAAAATGCTGCTTGATCGTTAATTTTGTTCTCGGCAAACAATATTATGAATCCTCTATTCAAAAATATTATTCAGTGTCCATCGACATGAAAATAACTAACTAACTACTTTTCTTCTAAATGAAAGGCTGACATTACAAAATGCATGGTTTAATGTAATGTAAACATTTACATTATTATTATGATTATTTAATATATAAAGACTACTGTATATGTTCAAATGCTCTTCATTCAAGCAGCTTTATCCGCACTGTGTACGACATAATTTCTGTATTTGTGAATGAAGCGCCATCTCCTGGTTAAAACCTGAAATTGAAAATCTGGCAACGACCTCTTGGAAAATAGTGGGAGGGCTTGACCTTCCTCCAAACTGGGAGTTGGCTTGCAGTAGGCAGGAACACCTAAGCTGGAGTCCGAAAGTAAGTGCTTCATCTGTAACTGGCAAAACCGATCTTTTCTGCACAAACGACATATCATATGAAAGCTGAGATTCCACAGGTTCCATATGTATAAGTCTCATCACTGAACTAGCAGCCAGGAAAGAGCAAGAAAAGAACTTCCCGTTTCAATAAATATGTCTTACCTTTGCTGTTTTGTGATCAGAAGTTGTGTTCAAGGGCATAACAACGCTGCTGAAGGTTAATCCAATGTCTCAGTGTCACTTTGAAATGATTACTGATAATCTATCATTACATTTATGGCAATAAACAGCTTAGCATGGTTAGCAGTCCGGGAGTCAGCTTTAGGGCCTACATGTGTGTGCGTCATTCTAACTGACCAATGGTAATGTTTACATGGATTTATGAACTGCCCCTCGATTCTATTGGCTCTAAATGTTACAAAGACTTGTCAATCACCCAATTTGACCAATGGGTTCCAGAGATAAAGCCCTGCGTAATGCATGGCCAAAAAGGAAACAGAGTTCAGGCTGAACTTTCCAAAAAGGTAAAAAACTGTTGTATTTGGATGGAATGAATACCTATAGGGATATGAAATGAAATACATGACTTTTACAGTGTGGTACCTGAGAAAGGTCAAATGGCACTGATGGTAACCAAATGTACCCAAAGGTGAGTCCGCCTGGACCTGCCTGTGCCAAAATAATAATACAAATTCAAGTTTCACTAAATTTGCATCTATCTTGACACAGGGTACTTATGATATATTGTGGTTTGGATCCCTAAAGGTTTTTGGGCTACTATCCCATCATTCAAGGGTGGATATTAGAATTTACATTTGTTTTACTATGTTCCATCTGAATTTACTCTGACACAGCAACATCTAAATTGATTCTGACACTTCTACAGCCAACTCACAGATGTATCATTGCTTTGATAAAAAAGATTATTCATATACCCCTTTTAGTAGTGAAGATATAGTCATTCATTCTGGGCATGTAATTTTCGAGCCTGAGGCCTGAAAAATAGGCTCAGGGCTTAACAGGTTAACTGGGAGGCCCATTCCCAAACCGTCCCCTACACCCTACCCCTCCGTTTGCGCGTTCACGCGGAGGGTCCGCCATATTAAGGGCTGTTCCAAAGCAACGAGTGTGGAGCCGTGTGGAGGGGGAGTGGGCTATCAAGCCCTCAAACAGCGAGTCTGCAGCGGTGCTGACTTGAGACCGGCCTCTACCTGACCGGAGTCACGCTGTGTGTGTCCGTCAGGAAACACGCTGTTAACAAGTAGTTCCAGCAAACATCCACTGATAAACTGCGATGTTAACGACGTCATGATAGCCTCATATGTTTTAACTTAGTCTAGAAAAAGGTAAATGTGTGCATTTAGTGGCTGGCAACCAGGCATCAGCTTTTGGTTGCCAAAACTGAAAATACGGTTGCAATTTTTAGTCACCTTATATTTGAACCCTAACCCAGTTATACATCAACTTAATAATGAACATATGACACAAAAGACACTTTACAATAAGTAATTAACACAATTATTTGAAACCTAAGTGGTAGTCAACTTGTCTACCCTCAATTGCTGGTATACAAAATACCAGTAGTGCAGCTGTTGTCATGTTCTTCACAGATCCCTCACAAATGAATTGAGCAAGTCACTAGTTTCTTGGTCCTCCGTTGTCCCCCTTTCAAATGTGGGTTTTCTTGACCTTTG
This sequence comes from Gobionotothen gibberifrons, assembly GCA_943591055.1. NCBI lineage: Eukaryota > Metazoa > Chordata > Actinopteri > Perciformes > Nototheniidae > Gobionotothen > Gobionotothen gibberifrons. Next base: position 8,629 of record CALSBZ010037203.1, on the reverse strand, counting down.
TGCTGACCCCCACCATAGATCCACTGGCCCTTCAGCATTGAAGTCTTGGATTGGCCAGACTAATACATTTCTAATGCTAAATAAATGAAAACCATTCACAGTTAAGAATTAGATATTAATTATTAATGCTGGCTTCTGACGCTAACCTTCTGCAGCCCATCAGAACCAAGCTCCGGACCTGGGGTGACAGGGCCTTCTCAGCAGCCTCCTCCCGCCACGTCCGATCTGCCAATACTCTCCAGCATTCAAAAAATACCTCAAAACTCACCTCTTCACTTTTGTCTTCAACTCCTAATCCACTAACCCCTCGCCCCTATTCCACCTAGTTAAGCACTTTTTACTTTTGTTGTTATTTTTCTTCTTTACTTGTAAAGCAATTTGAGCACCAGGAAAAGCGCTATATAAATAACATGTATTATCATTATTATTATTATTACATGTAATCGCGATGTGCAAAATAGCATCTCGTCCGGTGTGAACGTACCTTTACCCATCTTTTTTTTGGGTTCCACTTTCGTTTTTCTTCTTAAAATGTACAAATCCACACGATTTGTACATTTTCTTCTTGATCAAGTTTCATGAGATTACATCATCTAAAAATATATAATTGATATGACAGTGTCCAACATGTCTTAATGGAAGAAATAACATATTACACAGGTAAACCCCTACAGTTCTGATTAAAGAGATGATAGCCCACATAAACATGTTGTCATGGTAACACAAACTGCTCTCGGGCAGGCGAGATGAGGTGCACATCTAAACAGAATAGGAGAAAAAGAGATGAAATAACTGATGTTAAAATGTACCCCCTAGCTCAGGTTTCACCCACATATAAATCCAAATTGGAATGTATATGTAGCATTGTGAGAGGCATAACAAGGTGTCATTTAGACTTTTAAGGGAATATTTTGCACTTCACATATGCCGTTCTTGAACCTCATGAAACCTCGTTCTACAGGTTTAATCCGATCCACTTGAAATGTAGTCTGTACCATCTGAAGATTTCTTAATGCAATATCAAGGGATTTAAATTACTGTTACACCCCTAACACTTCATATACACTATATATACAATATACATACTCTAAACTTAAGAATGACTGAATTAATATGAAATAGTGAGGGTTTGATCCAGCTTAAACGTAGGAAAGATGGCCAATTAAATGTCTTGAACAATGCAGTAGTAGACCAATCTGCTGTGCGAGTGTGTGTGTTTGTTTGTGTGTGTTTGTGTGTGCGTGTAAGGTGAGACTTGTGTATTCTGATGAGATACTCGGCGTCTGATTGAAGCTCAGCCATGCAGCAGACTAGCAGCCTTTGTGCATGTGTGTGTGATGAGTGATTGATGGGCTTTGGGCTTGTTGTTTGAGTGTGTGTTAATGGTTAATCGGATATGTGTGTGTTTTATATTATTATTTACTGGTTATATTTTACTCTGCATAGCCTGTAAACAACCCCAATAAAAATAACCGTTTGCTTTCAGAAGTTCACACATTACATTACATTACATTGCATTTAGCTGACGCTTTTATCCAAAGCGGCTTACAATAAGTGCATTCGACCAAGAAGATACAAACTTGAAGAAAACAGAATCATATTGTTACGCTCTCCACGAGCTACAGGATTTGAACTCACTATGCTGAAACACCAGGAGGCGGAGACAGAATATATGTGGTAAAAATATACGGTTTATTAAACCACAAAAAGCCTTCAAGCAACAGATAGATTATTTGATGTCCACGTATATATCCTGGGTTGTACACCAGCGGAGGTGTGGAGGCACACGGAGGTACGCTGGCGTGAAGAGCCGAGGAAACAGGACAGGCGAGAGTTGACAGACCTGAGCTGGTGTGCGTGGAAGCACAGAGGATTCAGCGGCGAGGTGTGCCGAGGAAACAGGACAGGCGAGAGTTGACAGACCTGAGCTGGTGTGCGTGGAAGCACGGAGGAGACTGCAGCGAGGAGAGCCGTAGACCCAGAGCAGGCGAGAGTTGACAGGCTTGAGCTGGTGTGCGTGGAAGCACGGAGATTCTCTGACGAGGAGTTGATGGCTGGACGTGGCAAGCAGGATCGTAGCAGATGGATACTGGGCAGAGAGAGTTTACGGTGAGTACACAAGAACATTTAGAGTTTAAGTTTACACTATAGAGATTTACCAAGTCGTATTACCAGCGAGGTGAAACGACGAACTGGTGAATGCTGGATGACGACAACCGGGTATATAAGCAGGTGTAGGTGAATAGATGAATCAGGATGATGAGCAGCAGCTGCGGAGGTGAGTTGGCGGGAATTATTAGCTTATTCGTTTTTCTCGCGTCCAGGAGAGAACTGGTTAAATAATGAGAACAATGAGTCTCGGCTAAAGTTTCAAATGGTGGTACTTTAATATAGTAAAAGTCACGGTAATGTTACAAGCAGGATCGTTCACTGGAGGAGAGCTGCAGCTTTCCTTCACGCAGTGTTCGGCCGAGGAGAAAGAGCCCCCCACAGCATTCGGTCACCTGCATATATATCTCATATCGCTCCTCCTCTTCAATGGCGGCTGTGGTCAAGTTACTGTTAGAATTTCGGACATTACTTCCGGAAAGCTTTTCAAAATAAACACAGACTGGAGTCAAACCGGAAGTATTTTCACAATAAAAGCTTGACATCAGAGATTGTGCGAAAACTTCTGTTTTTTCAGTATAAATCAGCATTTAAACTGATGGCATGTTTTAACTAAATTATGCCATAAAACATTGATTTAAATTACTAACAGTCCCTCCTTACACACATTAAAAGTGTGTACAAAATACTGAAATCAATGAGTTCTTCATCTGAACTTTACATATTACATAACTCATATAAAAAACATACAGTCAAAATGGAATGGTTCAATAACCTCAACTTTATAAAAATATAAAATACTTTGACTGTGCCTCAAACATAAAAGTGTTCCCTTGTGCATAACTTCTAGTGTTAACATTCAATATCATTCTTAAAAATAGCAGCATGGCTTGGTATTGGAACATCTCTTTCTCCCTCCTTTCACAGAAACTGTTCACATACCACGCTCAGTGTTAAGGCACTTGTTTTTACAAAGTGTCACAGAAACAGAGTATTTCTGAATAGTGCAAAGTAATAAAAAACACAAAATGTACTATCTTAGAATAGTAAACAAGAATAAAGAATACAAATTAACTATCTTGGAATAGTGTAAAGTAATTTGAAATGGATTCACTCTATCTATCATTTTGGCTTGTTCGCTTTTCACATGATTTGGACAATCTCATCATCTACATCCATCTCTGTTTCTGGGGGTAGGTTGTCTTATTCTGCTAGCATTTGTAACTGTTACTTCTTGAGAAATGTACCCTCCTTTCTATCATACCTGTGAGGGAATAATTCTGTCTTCAGGAATTTGACCCTTTCCTGCATCTGTGCATTTACGATCAGCCCTGATCGTTATCTCCCGTAAGGAACGTGATAAGGCAGCTACATGTTGATACAATACGTTTTACGACTTGATCTGGTGGAAGTAGGGAGTTATAAAACTCTGAGAACGCGGGCTTCAAAGCACAGCAGGGGGACAGAGACAGTCTCCAGGTACCAAGGCCCATCCCCAATATGTTGATTATGACTCTCTGTAAACTAGTTAAATGGTCTACCAGATGAGAGGCTGATCAGAATTGACATGGCAACCCACCCGTGCAGTCAGAACTTTTGGCTGCTGTGACTTGTGATGTGAATTTCTCCGGCCGAGACTTGTATTAAATACCAGTGTTTGACATCAGAACTCCTGCTCCTCCTGTGTCTCCTTCATGAGTCGGTGACTCCCACTGCATTGCTACACAGAAGTTTCCCTTACAATACCTTTTAAGGTATGAAAGTAATATGTCCTCTAGAAGAGGCCGTCGTAATCAATTGGTACGTTAGGACATGGAATGCAACTGCAACATCTAGCCCTCCCCTTAGTGTCCCTATGCTATCCTTTTATTAACTACATAAAAAACATCACTGGCTGTGCTAGTGCAGAGGTCCCAGTCCAATCCTGTGACAAGACTAAATACTAGGTTTTGGTTCCTCGATATCACCAAACATCTACTCTGGCATTCCAGACAGTCATTTCTGGGAGAAGATTTTGGTCAGTTACAACAGTTGCAGAATTTCATAATTTGTGGTTCCTACTCCAGTACCTTTGGTGGTCTGTGCTAATGCAGTGATAAAGTCCCTGAAATGGTGTGAACACCAGTGTAATATCACTAACTCATCATACTAATCACTAACTCATTATACTAATTACTCTTCAGTTCTGATCTACTTAAAGAACTATGCTAAATCCCTTTAACAGTGTGTGTAACTTTGGGTGCCCGAGCATGTGATAATTACTCCCTCCTTTATCAAGGATCTTAAAAACAGAAGTCATTTGGCCTGGTTTGTAGTTTAATTTAGGAATTTTTCTGATGGCAGATATGTTTCTACTTTAAATAACATCTCTAAATGTCAGGTCATCTGGTTTAATGGATGACCTTTGAGAGGTGGTAGCACTTGTCTTTTTAAAACTCTACATCTTGAACGACAAACAAATGTTACTTCTCCCCTAAACGTTCTACTCTGGTAATAACTATGCTACAATGGTGAAAACAATACTCCTGGTTGGAATACCATCTCTGGCTTGGTTGGAGTTCTACCTTTAACATTTTCCATACACATACAGATGTGTCTGCTTTCATAGAGTGGTTACTAAAACTATCCCTTTAAACTGTAGATCTATATTGTAACAAACTAAATCTTCCCCAAACTCACACATGAATAAGAATCTCTAAAAGATTATATTATGAAAAGATTGAACATGTTCCACCCTCAGTGTGTTTTAGGATTATTCTCTCATTTGACTTTAATAGTTTCCTCTTTTATAAATGTGTTTATGTGTAAACTCACTCCCGTTTTCCTTCTCTCCCCCTCTGGTCATCAAGCCACGACCCCCTCACGTTCTGCTGGCCCCCTTCTTCTCCTCCTGGTTCTTGAATCCTTCCGCTGCAACTCTCTTCAGTGGCACAACTGCTTTGCCTGTACAGTCTCTTCGCTGTTGCATGGAGGACGTATTCTGCTCTCATGTCTTGTGCAAAGTCTCGTAGCTCAGCTTGCAACTTTATGTCCTGTCTTGAGGGACCGATGAGATTATACCTCTTTCAGCATGCTGTCTTGGTCTTGGATGCCTCAGGTGAAGATGATTCAGCTCGAGTTCTCTGACTGCTGGATGGAGGAGGAGGAGTCTCTTGTGGTGAGGTCATTTGTCTGCTGGAGTTGGGGTCGTAGCAGTCTTTCAGGCACAGAGAGAGAGAGAGAGAGAGAGAGAGATCTCGGGACGCATCACCTATTGATAATTCGAACACACTGAGGAAAAACAAATCCAATCCCTTCCACTCCATTCTCTTAATCATACTATCTGTCTTAGATGTTAAACGCCCTCTAAACACAATCAATGTCTACTAATAATTTTACCATATCCCAAAACACTGCTTTCACCCACTGTAACATGTTTACCCCAAATACTCTTTTAGGAACCCATTTTCTTCTATAAACTGAAATACCTACATGCTTCGAGCACCTCATATTTCACACACTATAAAAGAACGTCCTCACTTTTTCTCCATCATTTTAAATCTCACTGTTATTTATCTGGGGTGTCAGTTACAAAATTCCAATTATGAGTACAAAAATAACTTATTCTAAAATTGGACTATTTTTCAGGTGTAAAACAAAAAATAGGTTTTCACTTTGGAGTACTATTTATACAAATCTAAAGACAATTCATCTATCGAGCTGTTTCTATCTTATTCTTATTTCTATTTATTGTTTTGTTCCAGCTCTGCCAAATCAGTCCTAACTTCCAATAATTTCTGGAAGGTGCCAGTGAAGGGTGACAATGTGTGAGGTGGTGTCAATTTGCTCCTTTTATCTTTACCTTTAAACCGGAGCGCATGTGAAGTTCGTTACAACTTCGACCACCTGGGTTCAATCTTACTGTCTTTTGTGAACTTTCACCCTCACCCAATCACCTGGCCGAAACGGAGTCTCTTTTGGTGTCTCGTCTGGTGTCTCTGCAGTTCTCTGAACCTGTGTAGACAAGACTTGGATAATATTACTCAGAGTCCTGACATATTCATACACTTCAATTTATCTGATACCCAAAGCTGGATCACTCCCTCCTTGGAGAAGGCCCAAACCTCGGCATACCTGTTGTTGTTAAACACTTGTTATTATTTATTAACTACTACGTCACTGAAATCAACATATCTGTATAATCATGACACTCCCTCCTTAGAGCATAACATGCTCAATTAATATTGCAATGATTAGTCTATTATGAACAGGACATGTAAAACCCATAACGTTGCATTAAATAAACATAACTTCTCCGTGTACCCTTAAGGCGTACAAAAATATCATCTGATGTATGGTATAAAAAACATATTCGCTAAAAACCTGCCACTAGTACAAAAATAGTTTACTTGTTTCAATAACATGGTAGTCATGGTATTATGCATCATTGTTTTCTGCGAAAAACAATACCCCTGGTTTGGTTAATGCATCTCAATAATTCTAGGATTAGAGGCTTGTCTGACACTGCTGAACCAACATATGATAAAATATTTCTCTAAACTAGAGGGAAAATACGAACTATTTTTTACAAAAGGTGACATGTCGAGGACATAAAGGGCTTGTGCCCCTCACTAAAAATGAGATATTGCCTTACGCACTACATTATAAATCAGTAAAGTCACTAAAAAATAAATAGATAAAGACTGATTTTTTAAACTGTTATAAAATCCTAGAACTCCTTCATCTAAACTCTCAACCAGTGTTATTCTATTTAGTTTGCAGCTCATGCTTTAGAACAGATACTTCAGACCTATTATAAAATTGTGTCTCTGAGAAAAATGTAATCTGACTCCATAAATCACATAATTTTTGGACTAAAAAAAACTAGAATTCCACTAACAATAAATGAAGTTCCCCTTTAAACACAGCCCCGGTCTTCTGACGGGGTCTATCTATGCACTGGCTGGTTGGTTGTGCCAGTCTCTGTCGCTCCGTCACTGTTCTCCCTCTAACAGTCACTCTCTAGTTCTGCTGGGTTCTTGTTGACTTCTTCACTGGTTTGAGACAAGCGACCCTAACGGAACACCTCCCTTTGTAGCCAGACTTCACCACAGAAGAATCGAGTTTCTGTTTTCAGGTCTTAACAGCTTCTCATCAGGTGTATCGCCGTCCCTTGAACTGCAGTCGGTGTAAACAGGAGGACCTGGTAAGGATCTTCCGTCTTCATATTTTGGGTGGAAATCCATCGTCTTGACCTCACTAGCTGTGTGGACTCAATAGTTTTCTGTGTGGGGGAACAACATCTCTCGTAATCTTTATCCTTCTCATAATTACCAAAATACTCTGCTAAATGTTCTATTATGTTTTAATCTTTACTTATCTATTCATGTTTTAATCTTAAATGCAATATGCTACTCTAATAAAAAAAATTAAAATAACATTCTACCTCTCCCTCCTGTGGTGTCAGATGTGGCTTAATGCAGCTGGATTTCAAGATACCTTTCTGGGCTGAAGATGCATCACCTGGTGGTCTGGCCCTCTGAGCTTCCTCACTGTTCTGGTTGATTCCAAGCTATTGGTGGCATTTGGTTCATGTTTGGCACCCCTCCTCCTCTTGGTTGTCCTTGGAATCCACTGCCACCACCGTGTCCTCCGCGGTGCTGAAATTGTACGTCTGTGTACACGGGTGCTGGTGGCTGTGATTGGGTGGGGACATACACAGGGGTTTGTTGCGTCTGAAATTTGGGATAATACTGTTGTCTCTGAGGCTTCTGAAATGGTGTAGGAAAGTATTGCGGTGCTTGTGGTTGCTGTAATTGGTTTAGCGAACATTCATTGGACCAATGTGTCATCTGTCCACATCTGAAGCAACCACCATTCTGGACACCTCTTCCTCTACCTCTTCCTTTTCCTCGGAAACCTCCTCCTCTTTGTTGATTCTGTATCTGATTGTCTGGTACTTCCTGAGCTTGAACTGTTGGCGGTGCCTGCCCTGTCTTTTCTAGTTCTATGGCGATCATTGATGTAGCTGCCATTTGCCTTGCCGCTTTCTTGTTTTTATTAGCTTCGGTATCTTTCTCAGCTATTTGTATCCTCAGAAGTCTAAGTCGTAGTGCTGTAATTTCTTCATCATCTTCCATTCTTATTGCCTGGTATTTCATTTCGTGGTGAATGAGATATTGTCTCCATTCTTCAATGGGTCTAGTCTCTAATCCCACCACTTCTTCCAGGCTTGCCTGCACTGCTTTGGGAAAGGTTTTAATGACCGCGTTCTGCCACAACATTACGACAGTCGGAGAAACGTCATGTCGTTCACCTGTGCAGTCCTCCCACACTCCTTCACATCTCTTCAGGAAGTGATGTAATCTACATGTGTGAAGTTTGGTCCATATGAAAATGATATTTTGGGCATGTCTGGAAGAACACCAAATCTTGATGTGAGGGCTGTGGAGCCACAGAGAGGGAGGAGGGGAAAAGTGTGTGTGCCTGCATTCCTGACATTCCTGCTGGTTGTTCTACAAGAGAGGTGAAACCGGACACC
>CALSBZ010037198.1:0-40152 GCA_943591055.1 Gobionotothen gibberifrons | reverse complement strand
AGAAGACCTCGTCGTCATGACCAGTTATTGCTATGCTATACATGTGACTCTGTCAACAGGTTATGGGCCCAGATCACGGAAGAGCAAAATAACAATAGCTAGTTAGCTGAAAAGTTTAGGCTAGTTTAGCGGCGGGAAAACCGCGGGACGCTAAAGCTAAGCTAACGGGCAGCTAAGCTACAATCAAAAGATGGCGACCAGAGGCAGAAGCAAGTGGCCCACGTTTGACGGAAGGGCAGAAGAATACGAGCTTTGGGAGGAGCGGATGTTGTGCTGTATGCACGGAGTGGGGCTGAAAAAGACAATTTTGACGGGCCTCACGGGAGAAATAACGGAGGCCGCGCGAGCCCTGGATGCTAAGCTGAACGCCGACGCATACTGTGAACTTGCACCACTCCTAGACAACACAAGCTTGGGGCTGATATTCCGGGACACAAAGGACAAAGGACGAGAGAGTCTAACAGTGTTAAGAGAACACTACATCGGCAGAGGGCGGCCCCGGATTGTATCCCTGTATATAACATTGACCGCGCTGAAGAAAGCTAACACAGAGACTGTGACTGAATACGTCATCAGGGCGGAGCAGATCATCACGGCGCTCAAAAGTGCAGGAGAAGCACCGAGCGATGGACTAATGATGGCGATGGTTATGAGGGGACTACCGGAGATGTATAAACCGTTCACACTGTTGGTGACGCACGGTTCAGCGGACATGTCGCTGGGGGAGTTCAAGGCAAAGTTGCGGAACTACGAGGCCTCAGAAGACTCAGACCCGGTCGCCGAGGAGGCGGGAGAAAGGGTAATGAAGGCCCGGGCAGCGCCAAAGAAAAAGACCGGACCCCCGACGGAGATGGCGTGTTGGCGATGTGGAGAAAAGGGTCACCGAAAAGATAATTGCACAAAAACAGTTTGGTGTAGTTTCTGTAAAACTTCGGGACACGCAGACAGAGTGTGTAGAAAGAAGCGCGAACAGAGCGCTCGGTACGCGCGCGTGCAAGATGGCGGCTGTGGACAAGATGGCGGCAGCGGTGGACGTGAGGCGAGACGACGCCCGGAGTGCAGCGGGAAGAGAGGACTTCACCTTCGGGGCGCAGACAGCATACGCCAGCCGGTCAGCACAGCAGCAGCAGGCCCAAGGGAAGGGACTGATTGTGGACACGGGTGCGTCGTCCCACATTATCAACGACAGGAACCGATTCAAGAGCTTTGACAGCACCTTCGAGCCGGAGAGACACAGCATGGAGCTGGCAGACGGGAAGCGCACTTTCGGGTTGGCGCACGGGAGAGGAGACGCACAGGTATGTCTCATAGACAGTGAGGGGCGCCGGTGTACAGTGACGTTGAAGAACGCCCTCTACATACCCTCGTTCCCCCAAGAACTATTTTCTGTAAAATCTGCTACTACAAATGGTGCCAAGGTGTTCTTCAATGAAGGTAACGATGTTCTTGTGGAGCCTGACGGTACGAGATTTAACATTGAGGTGTACAAGAGAATGTATTATCTACAAACAGAATGTAATGAAAATGATGTGTGTAATGTCAGTCATGATATTCAGACATGGCATGAGATCATGGGTCATTGTAATTACGAGGATATACTGAAGTTGCAGGCGGTAACAGTAGGCATGCACATTAACGGTGAAAAGCATAGACCTACCAAAGAATGTGATGTGTGTATAAAGGGAAAGTTCACTCAAACAAGGAACAGAGGCCCCACAGAAAAAGTAAAGACACCACTTGAGCTAGTTAACACAGATCTAGCCGGTCCAGTAAATAATGAGTCCATAGGTGGCTTTAAATATATGCAGTCTTTCACAGATGTGTGTACAGGGGCAGTGTTTGTTTACTTTCTCAAAGCAAAGAGTGACGCACTTCAGGCCACAGAAAAATTCCTTGCAGATGTAGCTCCGTTTGGCAGCGTAAAATGCCTGAGGTCCGACAACGGAACAGAGTTTACAAATAGAGAGTTTCAGTCACTGCTGAGAAGGAACAAGATCCGACACGAGACGTCCTGTCCTTACTCCCCGCACCAGAACGGGATAGCTGAGAGGGAAGGGCGCACTCTTTTCGAAATGGCTAGGTGTAAGCTAATAGATGGTAATTTACCTAAGAGTCTATGGCATTATGCAGTCCAAGAAGCAGCTTACACCAGAAATCGGTGTTTTAACAAGCACACGGGCACCACCCCATATACAGCACTGACAGGAAAAAGGTGTGATCTAGCCAGGATGCACAAGTTTGGGTCAGTGTGTTATGCTTACCAACAGGACAGGGGAAAACTCGAGTCCAGGTGTGAGAAAGGACTTTTTGTAGGGCATGACAAGGGCAGCCCCGCTTTTCTAGTCTATTATCCCGGTAAGGGGAAAGTGCAAAAGCACAGGTTAGTGAAGTTTGTCACAAAGACAACATGTGAGAACGAGACACAGACACAGGAGCCAGAGCTGGACTCCAGAGTAGGGTGTGAGAAAAGAGAGACGCCACAGCCTAGTGTACTGAGCACAGACATGCAGACAGACGGTCAACAGCCACCGGAGGATGATGGCGAGAAGCACCCTAGGGTGACGCCACGTGCCTCATGCAGTGGGAGATATCCCCCCCGGGAACATAAACCCCCTAAGTATCTGAAAGACTATGCCCAGAGAGAAAGTGACGAGGATGACAGTACACTTACCAGCATAGATTACTGCTACAGAGTAGTGAGTGGTGTACCTCAGACCTTTAAAGAGGCCATGATATCCCCTGAGTCAGGAAAATGGGAGAAAGCGATGGATGAGGAGATGAGGTCCCTGGAGGACAATCATACTTTTACTCTAACAAAGTTACCAGAGGGTAGACAGACAGTGGGAGGCAAGTGGGTGTACTCAATCAAGGAGGGTATTGAAGGGCACAACAGGTACAAGGCAAGGTTTGTAGCTAAAGGCTACAGTCAGAGGGAAGGAATAGACTACGGTGAGACATTCTCCCCTACAGCTAATCTGACCAGTGTACGGGTAGTTATGCAGAAGGCAGCCGAAGAAGACTTGATTTTACACCAGATGGATGTGAAGACAGCCTACCTGCACGCACCCATTGATAGGGACATATATATGGAACAACCTGAAGGTTACGAGAAGAAAGGAGAGAAGCTAGTGTGCAAGCTAGAAAAATCCATTTACGGCCTGAAACAGTCTGGGCGAAATTGGAACGAGATGCTTCATACATGTCTAATTGAAGACCACTTCATACAGAAACCCTGTGTGCCGACAGAGGTGCAAACATGTGGATATAAAATATCACTTCATTAGATCTGTCATCAGGGAAGAAAAGATGACACTGATTTACTGTCCTACAGATGACATGGTTGCAGATGCTATGACCAAGCCTGTCTCCAAACTGAAATTGAAAAAATTTGCAGGGGTCATGTTCGGTGTGTAAAATATTGCCTGTTATGTAATATTGACTGCCATGTTCTTTTGATGTTTTGAACTGTTATTTTTCTTGGAAAAGTTGTACAGTATACAAGTCATTCATAAGTGGGAGTGTTAAGTGTAAGTGTTAATATGTCTGCATGTAACTGCACTATAACTGTTCCGCAGTAAGAGGGCGCTATAGGCGTAAGGCGGCACAGCTATTGTAGCTGACGTCATGTGTCAGATATAAGGGATTGTTCTATCCCCTTCTATCTCTCTCTGTCTAGCTCTCATGGAGAGCAGGTCAAGTGGTGCAATGTACTTATGAAAATAAACCACGCCAGTTAAGGCTAAAGAAGACCTCGTCGTCATGACCAGTTATTGCTATGCTATACATGTGAATCTGTCAACAGTTTATTTGTACTGTCGGCCGGGTCACTCATTACTGGATAAGCTGCTGCATGAGACAGCTGCCCGAAGAGAGGGAGGAAAAAGAGAGGCTCCGTGTATTGTATATATTATAGGCCTATAGAGTCGTTATTCATTTGTTTTAAAGCTCAATAAATAACAAAGAAGACCTTTGACCGGCACTTTTATAATTTTGTCCGGAAGATTTCAACTTTAATACACATTGACTGGTGAAAAACTAGTCCCTCTGCCCCCAACGTGGAGAATAAACAGAAGGTGCAACCATGACAACTATGCTTCTTCGCTGCTTTTGTGGAGGGAGTTACAGCGCCAGTTACAGGCCCGGCATATGTACTACAGCGTGTGTCCCCCAAGGCCTGGCTGGAAGGCCTGGAATGTCGGAAGAGAAAGACGTAAATCCAGTAATGTGGACAGCTGGAATGCGGAAATGGAGTCGTTCTAACCATAGATGTATAATAAGAACAGATTTATGCATATTCGACTAATCACTTTTATTTTTTTACTGACCTATTGGAATGATTTCTTAATGTAGGCTATTTTTTACAACGTGTGTTGGAAGGATTTATTAAATTACTATGAATATTTGGGCTTAAATTAATTGCCATTTTTTAAACTCAGACATGTATCCCTAACATTATCCCTGACTTTGTCATACCATTTTTACAGAGCCCCCCAATTACGCCCCAGATACCCCCAATTATTTAATATAATTTACCCTTCACCTTAAATATCTAAAATAATGCATTAGAAGACTAAAGCCCTGTAAATAACCATTGCTCTTGCACAATCCATGCCCCTTTTTAGGACTGTCCCACATTAGGCAAATCATACTGTTGACAGTGTTTTCTGATTTATGGAGTGATAAAAAGAGATGTTTTGACTTTACTTTAAGTATTTCAATGTTTTGCTACTTTGTTATTGTACTCCTCTACAGTTCAGAGGTAAATGGTATTTAATACCTTTAGTTACTTCACAGATGTGGATGAATGATGTGAAATATAACCAAGTGTTAAATCAGACTTTAGTTCCACCTGGAGTAAATTCACAAGCTACCCTGCAGTATACAAAGTCATTCAAACTAGCTGCTCCTTTACCAGCTTTGAGAACACTTTCTCCCCCCCTCCCCCCCTGAATTGCGTCTGAGGGAATAAACTAATTGCTCACTCTACACAGTATGCAAATCGGTGTGAAAGCAGTGAGACCATGAGTGAGACCTGTGAACAAGGGTTCGACAACATTTCTGTTGTCGAACGTGATTCGCTCAGATCCGTCACGTGGTGTGCTAAAACACTTCCTGGTTAGCTGAAAGGAGACAATCTCCTCCAAATCCGTTTGGTTCTTTCTTCAAAATAAAATAGACATAGTTTCTTGCACAATCTATTCAAAGTTCTAATACTTATGATAATCTGATGCTGATGTGCCAAAAGATCAACTATTTCGTTATTTGAGAAGCCTAAACTAAAGTACTGCTTCAGAAGATGCTCCACATTCCTCATTGTATTGCTGGACGCTGCTGTTGTCAGAAATGTCATTGCTATATTTGCAGGGATATTTAGAATTTAAAATGCTGCTTGATCGTTAATTTTGTTCTCGACAAACAATATTATGAATCCTCTATTCTATTCTGTTCATGCTGGACTCAAACCCGAGTCCCAATAGCACAATCCCTCGTGCCATGCGCGTTATGAGTGTGCCACGGATCATGCACATATGCAGCATGGGAAAATGGTTTAATCTGTTGGAATAGGCTATTTGATATTTATACTCTATCACTACTTTTCTTCTGCACCGTTACCAGCTTTGAGAACACTTTCATGATCAATCATTATAAAACATATCATATATAGGCTATTATTCTGAAATGGACCAATCTGCACAATGACTACTTTTACTGTCGCTACTTTCACTATATTTTGATGAGAATACTTTTACTTGAGGAACATTTTGAATGCAGGACTTTTACTGTAACAGAGTATTCCTACACTCTGGTACTTCTACTTTTACTCAAGTACAAGATCTGAGTACTTCTACTTTTACTCAAGAACAAGATCTGAGTACTTCTACTTTTACTCAAGTACAAGATCTGAGTACTTCTACTTTTACAAGATCTGACAGGCCGACAGGCAGGAAGACTCGAGCATACAGCTCACGCATCACAGAGCAGCATACTGAGTTTAATGGATGTTTCCTTCTGCACTTTCTCTCTCACGACAACAGGGCATGTTTGGTTTTCTCTTTGAGGGGAATAGTTTTGTTGAAGCTGTTGTTGGCCTGTGGGAAAATGTAATCATAAGAAATGACTCCGGAAAAGCTGCAGATAGAGCCATAAGAAATGAATGCACGTTATCAACGTCTGCATGTAATCAACAACTGACTGCCAATCAAATAAAGAAAGTACAATTCAATATGTATTGTCAATGAACATTGAACTATACAGATATCGTCTCTGCTTCTCTCTGCTGCGCTCTCATCTCTTCTTCTGTGTTTCTCTCCCTGTATCGCTCACTCGTCTCTTTCGCCCCCTGTCGGCCGGCGGTTAAAATACGGCTGAGATTAAGACAGTGCGCAAGTCACAGAACGAAATGCATTGTGGGACATGTAGTTGCTAACATGTAGTTCCTAATTTAGCTTCTATATTTAGCCGTACAGCGAGCCGAGACGCGACTAATTACTGGCAGGAACACACACACAAACTCTCCGAAACGCACGCGCACATGTAGCTTTAATATTTGACCGAACAGAGAGCCAAGATACGACTAACACACACCACGTTGTTTACTGACAGTTTGAAAGCAGCGTGGAGAGCTGTGATAAACAGTGATCCGCTCAGATTAAACTGTGATACGACTTCTGTGGCTGTCTACCAGCGATCATGTTTAATATTAAAGACTACACACATTGATCCCGTATCAAGATCAAATGTGACTGTTTACTCGTTTTGCAAAGATAGAAGCAGAAATGTCATTGCTATATTTGCAGGGATATTTAGAATTTAAAATGCTGTACAATATTATGAATCCTCTATTCAAAAATATTATTCAGTGTCCATCGACATGAAAATAACTAACTAACTACTTTTCTTCTAAATGAAATGCTGACATTACAAAATGCATGGTTTAATGTAATGAAAACATTTACATTATTATTATGATTATTTAATATATAAAGACTACTGTATATGTTTAAATGCTCTTCATTCAAGCAGCCACTGTGTACGACATCATTTCTGTATTTGTGAATGAAGCGCCATCTCCTGGTTAAAACCTGAAATTGAAAATCTGGCAACGCCCTCTTGGAAAATAGTGGGAGGGCTTGACCTTCCTCCAAACTGGGAGTTGGCAGGTAGTAGGCAGGAACCCCTAAACTGGAGTCCTAAAGTAAGTGCTTCATCTGTACCATGTTTTCACTGCTACTTTGTACCAAGGCAGATTCTCAGAGCCGTACACATGAGCCGCACACATGAGCCGTACACATGCTGCGTGTTTTGCGTAGCTGTGTCTTTAGTTGTAAGCCCAGTGGCGATCTGTTCATCTGTCATATCATACAATAAAGCCATCGAAAAGAATAGGATACAGCATGCAAAGTTATTCTGGGTCTTTGTGTGTCATAGCTTGGCTGTGTGTGTGGCATTTTGTGTGAGAGAGAGAGAGAGAGAGAGAGAGAGAGAGAGAGAGAGAGTTATCTCATGAGTTATCTCATGTAAACAAGTATTTCCAAGGCACACCTTTTATATGATCATTATAAAAAACAAGAGAATAACAGGTATGAAATAATTCCAACTCATAATATAGGACAGTAAAACTAAAATACAGTTTAAAAGGGGAGTGATTTGTAAAATATGCATAAAGAAAAAGCAAGTCTGTTTTAGGTTCTGTCTCACATGGGTGTTGAGAGATGTATCCATAGATTTAGTCCCTAACTTTGCTCTCAAAGTGCACCAGATAGATCCATTTAACTTCAACATTAAAAAAAAATCCCCCAGTCAAATTGTCCCCCCCACATTGAGGCTGCTTCCTACGCCCATGGGTGTGAGATTCAGCTCCTCAAAGACTTTGGCACCCTCCTCTAGCAGTACAGGCAAACCCAGTGCAAGTCTGCTGCTTTGATACAGACTGGTAAGGGGTGTTGGCAGATCCAGTTGTACAGTCTTTGGCGTGTATCTGTGGGAATGGCCTTCAATGACCGACAGGATAGCACTTTTCTTGGGCTTTGTCTCTTGTTCTTCACTTTGGTGGAGTTGTTCACAGAATAACTTGAAATCATCAGCAGATGGTCTCATGTGCTGAAACAGGTCTTCGGTTTGAACTTCTTCTTTGATGGCGAAGATGTTAGACACCTCATCGTACTTCACCATTTTAGTGCTAGGCTGTGTCCATGTGCATGGCTTCTCTGTGCATGTCTGGTTTTCTCTCTTCTCAACAGCAGCCAAAACTGTAAACATAAGTGCTGCTGCGTGGGAACAAACCTCTCCTAACCCTGCCATGCATGTAAAATGCGCCATCACCACTGTCCCGTCCTCCTGCACCACAATCCATGGAGATGTTGGTTTGCTGTTCAAAGCCTGGGAATGATTGACCTGTTAAGTGAAAAATGCAGTACATTAATTTTGTCATATAAAAGCTAAACTCTCCTAAGCTTGTACAAATGTAAGATTCAAAGGTTTATTGTCAAATACAATATATACAGCGCAGATTGGCATTTAATATCTGAAGTCCAAGGCTGCTCCAAAAGTAGGCTAAAACATACAATATCCTTAAGACATAAAAAAAGATAGTAAAGATAGAGCAACGCGAAATATAACAATAGTGCAAGTGACAGAGAATCGTGAAATAAACATGGACCTCTTGCTTATGTAGAGAAAAATAAGAATTAATTTGTCATTGAAAGAAGAGTATGTTGCTTTAAAACAATATAGCTAGCTGCCAGCTGGAGTGAGGATGTTAGCTAGAAATACCATTTGCTAGCAACTGGCTAGCAAGCTAACATCATCACTTTAGACATAAATACAACTATAATAACACGGTTTATGATTGTTGTTAAATGACTTACCTTCGCTGTGATCACATGTAGGTGTGTCTTCTCCACATGCCATATCTTGGTGTCGTTCACCCACCCGGCAACGGCGTATTGATATGCATCTGTGCTCTTAAAAGCCTTCAGGCTCTCTCCGGTGAATGGAGATGGATTGTGAACAAGATAAATATATATGTCGGGAAAAGTTAGTTGGGGAAGACACTTAGCCGAATTCAATAAGCAAAATACAGTTGGGGGTAACAAATAGGGATCGCATCCAATAATCGCCGTCTTTAACAAATATCTCTCTCTCTCTTTCCGTTTAAATGCGCTGTGTTTGCTGCCATGACGAGTGTAAACAAACTGTCAGAGTCGGTCACAAAGATGGCGGCGGGCATTCCGGAAATGACGTACTTGGTACCCATGAATAGAGGCTTTGCATATGATGTCACGGGTAACGTGACGTCAGCCCAACGGCCATACTGGAGTACCAAAACAGACACCGTACAACGTCATACCTGTTTTTTTACCGGAGATATAATGGTTAACTTCTGTGCCATTGTTGGCTGCGGCAACAGAGGTGATCGAAACAGGGGGCCGAAGTCATTTTACAGGCTGCCGGCGGTTATAACACACCAGGCTGAAGCAACACATGAACTTTCAAAGCGTCGCCGGGAAAAATGGCTCAATAGGATGGGACGGGAGGATCTCAAACCATCCAACCACAACTATACTCGCGTTTGTGGGGATCATTTCACGTCAGGTAAGTGTCGGGTTTTACATACAAACATTCAAAATCAACTTAACCCACATGTATCTTAACAAGGAAATAGGAATCCTGGAGTCTGTGTCATCGATCGACATATCAGATTGTGGAGTATCTACAAAGTAAAGTCATCCCTTGGCTCAGGTCATCTTCACACCAGTCTGTCAATCCCCTGCAGTGCTTCGTTTAACTGTAATTTAAAGCAATTCCTCCCACTACTGGCCATTTGATTATATGTAAACAGTAAAGGCTGTACAGTCCCTGGCACCTTTTCAGAGGCTTTTGGTTTCCTCAATTATTTGTCATGTTCCAATGTCTTGACACCAGCATTTTAAATATATCTAAAGTCTGACTTGTCCTGTCAAAAGAGGTCAAATTTGTATTAATTAACAGTTCACCCAGGATATAACTGAGCTACAATCTGATTTATTTGCAGGTAAACCAGTGGCACTTTTTGACAAAAATCATCCTGACTGGGCACCGTCTGTCAAATTGGGACACGAGAAAATTACAGCACCTTCCCCTGCTACACATGCCAGGTATAAACGCGCCAGAAAAAGGTCATCCATCGCACTAATTGATCTCTACAGCATGGTATCTGATATACCATCTCCAGAAGAGCCCGCACCAGTCCTGGGAGCCACTGGGGAAGAAGAAGGACTGATTGAACCAGAGACTGGCACTGCAACTCAGACTGATTTGACTGGTGAAATGATTGACAAAATGTCAGTTGAAATTAATAATGTAACAACAGAAAATGTTAACTTAAAAGAAAAGCTTGTAAAGTCCACAATTTCAGAGAGCACATTTAAGGGTGATGATGACCGTGTGCGGTTCTACACGGGACTTCCTACTTTTGCCATTCTAATGATGGTATACAATCTTGTGGAACTGCACATCAGTGTGAACGCTAAGAGTTCACTGTCTACATTTCAACAGTTTATACTGACACTAATGAAATTAAGATTAAACCAACCCCTGCAAGAGCTGGCGTATAAATTCAACACATCCACGTCTACAGTATCCCGTGTGTTTACCTTGATTATCGACGTCATGTTCAAACGTATGAGTTTCCTTTTGAAGTGGCCATCTCGAGAGGAACTCCAACTGACAATGCCTATGGATTTCCGCACTCATTTTGGTACTAAAGTGGCTGTTATAATAGACTGCTTTGAAGTTTTCATTGACAGGCCATCAAATTTAATGGCACAGGCTCAGACTTGGTCAAACTACAAACATCACAACACCATAACATTTCTGATAGGAATCTGTCCGCAGGGTGTTATATCATTCATTTCAAGGGCATGGGGTGGCAGGTCCAGTGATAAGCATATTACAGAACATTGTGGCTTCTTAGATAACATTTTGCCTGGTGATTTGATTTTGGCAGACCGAGGTTTCAATATAAGTGACTCAGTGGGTTTCATGTGTGCTGAGGTTAAGGTGCCTGCCTTCATGAAAGGCCGGAAACAATTATCAATGAAAGATGTTATTGACACAAGGAAAATTGCTAACGTGCTAATTCATGTTGAGCGTGTCATAGGATGTGTAAGGCAGCGATATACCATTTTGGGAGGACCAATTCCTACAGATTTTTTACTTTCTAAAGATGTAGATGGAATTACATTAATGGATAATATAGCTGAAGTGTGCTGCGACCTGAATTATTTGTGTGACACTGTAATACCCGTTAATGAACCCTTTACATTCTGTTACACCCCAATCAACCCATATCAGATTTGAAAATATTACATGTTTGTATTGTAATTATTATTACATTATTGTAAATGTTGTACTTGGTCAATTAAATGTCTTGATAATCAGAGCAGTGATTTGGGGTTTGGTTGTGTAGGGGAATGTTTGAAAAATTATTTAAGCTGTTTTATTGCTATTTATTTAATTTTTACTTGTGATGTTTCCATATATTGCATTATATAATAAAGCTGGAAGCATGGAAGATTCATGTTTTTCTCTCAAGTTTTCTACTGTCAGATTGGACACATCCCAAATTGCTTGAATGTGGTTTCAGACCTGCACTGCACACTGTAATAGTACTGGTAGAATATTTAAGCTTGGGTAAATACATTTTGAAAAAAACAATTGAAAGGGCAAAGTATTATATTTATTACAGGTTTCCAATTTACCCATTGGAAAAGGGTAAAAACAAGTACATGCTCCTTTAACAGTAAGCTGCAGAGATCACCTCACATAACAGAGATAGATTAACATTGTGTTCATATTACAGTTTTTTTCAATGCTAAAACACATTTTTTGAAAGCAGGGCTTATTTTCTCAAAACACTAAACACAATTCACAAAACCATACACACAGAGTGCAAAACACCTCATATATACTGCAGAATGAAGCACTGCACCCAGAACTACAGAAACACTTACAAAAACCAAACTTTTGCACCAAATGGCACACACTTAATTTATAGTACAAGACATTTTGTAAAACCAACTACACACCATCGTGCTCAAGGCACACTCATCTTTTATGGCGCTTGATATAGAGAATTGTGCAAATAAAGATTGTTATATATTGTAATATATACACTGTCATTCAGATTGATTAGTACTTCTGTTTCTTTTTAGAGGGGGCATGCTGATGACATTTGTCACAATACCAGCTTCCTTTGGGGGCAACTGTTATACCAACACATTCAAAATGAAACCAGGTAGTTTCACAATTTGTGTTATCACATCCTATCATGGGAAGCTTTTCCTCTCCACGACAAAGGCACCATTTGGGTATCAGTGGTTGGGTATCGGTTGGCTGAGTCAGAGTGGCACATAGAGCAGGGTCTGGTATCAGGCAGAGAGGCCTTTTTGGTGCAGTAATAGAGACTGGTGTAGTTGCACTGGAAATTCTGGTGAAGAATTGCCCACTCAACTCGAGGAGAATGACCTTCTGAAAGAATTCATGAGCTTTGGGGTATGCCTTCTCCCAAAAGTCAATATCTGGGGTTATGCGTTCAATATGAATCTTTCCATTCACCCACAGAACAAAGTCAGCATATTCAACATCACATATAAATAACTGGGTCTGCACTTGATAGAAATAGGCATGGGTCTTCTTCAGCCTGTCCTGTCCATCACGTGATTCCAGACATGTATGGTCTGATGGTGCAGCAACACAGTAGGGGCATTTAATTTCCAAAACACCTACACCACAGCACTTGCAGGACACAACACCATCTGGAGTAGCACCTAAATATGGAAATGTTGGCGATAACACGAGCCCAGAGTCCTGGCAAATGAAACCGTCATGTCGATTCATAATTGTAATGTAATCTTCACGTGCTGATTTCTTGTGATTACATCCCCATTCAGTAGCTGCAGTTTTACGTTTTGTGGCTTCTGGGTAACAAATAGCTTTAATCAAGCTAAGCGATGGTTTAGTTGCACTTGTTGAACATGCTGCCTTCATACGAGATACTGTAATCCGCCCAGCTCTGTATCGATATCAGAGTTTGGATCTGGCCTGTGTTTTTGTGGCCTTCTCAATGACATCCACCTCCGGCTTGGTGATAGCTACATTGATCCCGTGGCAATATTCTATAAGGACTTCATGGTCCATTTCTAGGCAGTTCTCACTTTTTAAACTAGAAAGCGGCTTAGGAAATGTTGACAAAGTCACAAAATCAGCATTTGTGGAGCTGAGATTGTCAATATTGCACACTTCCTTCCAGTGGATTTCAGTGATGCCAGGAAAGACTGTTGCTCAGCATCTGTCGCTTTTGGAATCTCCCTGGAGTGACGTAAAAGTGGTGTTGTTGTTAAATTAGCTGCATCGCCAAGGCTGTCAATTGCTTGGCTTAAACGATTCCTTCGGGTTTTAGCCGAAGTAAAGTCAATGTCAGCAACAGGGGAAGGTGTTATCCTTCACTGATCCAGGTAGAAGCCAATACGCCTTTTCCTGGGTAACTGTCTTGGCATCACGTATCCGTATAGATGTTTCTATGTAGAAAAGGAGAGCTGCAACATGGGTACATGTTGATCCCAAACCAGCCTTGAAGTTGCAGTTAGCTGTGATGACTGCACCATCCTTCTTCATTAGTACCCACAGACATGTTGGTGGCAGGGCCCGGACTGGCCATCGGGAGGACCTGGAGGTTTCCCGATGGCCTGGCCTGTTAAGTGGCCTGCTCGCCTGAGATTTTTTTTTTTTCTATGTCTTGTGAACGCAACGCTGGCATAATATGATGTGGCCTGCTGACATGGCCTCTGATAAACACACAAGACTAAAATAATATGTGTTTAATTCAGCCCAGATGCAGTGACTGCAGGCCAAAAACCATGAATGCGGCAGGTGTCCAAAATAAAGTTCCACCGGGGCGCAGTGAAAACCACGCACCTGTCAGACTAGCGATTGGGCACATTTACATTTCAGGAGAATAATGAAGATGTGACGTTTCTCACGAGACCAGCGCGCTGCCGTTTGAATTACGGCCCCTACACACGGCCGCGGGCGTTATCGCTTGCCGGAAGGCTGGGCTGAAACTCGACCAATAACCAATCACATGAATCTCCCGCCCCAGACACACAAGCACGCGGTTTGATTGGCTAGAGCTTGTACTGGCTTATGATTAGATTGGCTGTAGAAAAAAAAAAGTAGAACATTGCTCTACTTTTGCAGCGAGCACCGCGGGAGAAGCTACGCGTCGCTCCCAGAATGCAGTTCGGCGACTCGTGACGTCACCCCATTCAAAGTGAATGGGCAGAAGCGTTGAAGCGGCAACGCCCGCGGCCGTGTGTAGGGGCCGTTAGTGTGGACTGGACCGACTGAACTGACGCCGGTGCCAAGCTTAATTATTGTGGAAAAAAAGGAGGAAAGGCGGTGCAGAGAGGGAAAGGGAGAAAAAGAAAAAAGCCCGCGAGGAGGAGGCAGCGAAATGTGCTAAAATCACAGATTTATTCAGAACCCCCCGTATGGTACAGAATGACGAAGCAGAAAGTAAGTTAGCCAACATTATGAGCCACATTTCTTTCTATATTGTAGCCTGATGTGCACATCGACTGACTGTCAACAAAAACTGTTTCTCAGTCCAATGTCATGTTAGTGGCAGACCCTGTGTGACTGAGACGGTGAGGCTACAAAAAACCCAGACATGTCCTTAATGTTACTCAAGGCAAATATATAGGCTAATATAACCGTTAGACTGCAGCTAACTGGGGCTAAGTACATACCCCATACTGTGAGTGAATAACTGTGCAACAAAGGGGGAGACAATAAGTATGTTATTAGGCCATGCAAATACAGGGTCAACTAACTTGAACTAAGTGATATAAATAAGTGTTGTATAATTAACTATAGTACTGGATCTCCCTCAAAACCACCAACATTGGCATAGGCCTACGTGAAGTAAACTTGAATAGGCCATTATACAGTTATAATGTACTCTGACACGTGAGTCAATTGAAAATAAGTTGTGCTCCTCATTCTTTTTCCTTTGCAAAGGTGGAGATAATAGCAGTGCCGGTCCTTCACAGGGAGAACCAAGCACCAGCACAGAGGAACTGGCAGGTACAGGGCAAACAGTCCACAGTGGGACATGTTATAGATATTAGTGAGATTTAAGCTACAGTATGAACAGTTGAAAACAACATAAATGATGACAAAAATATTCCTGAAACATGTTCTTGAACAATGTTATTTCATAAATAGTTGTTAATGTGATCACATGTTCTCCTTATTCAGTAACACTATCAGATGACGCTGATGGTGATGACCCTGAGGGAGAGATGCAGGCAGAGCTCAGTGCTAGGACAGAACTGGCAGGTACAGAGGAAACTGTTTCAATAGGCTATGACTATGAAAACACTGAACAAAACCAAAGGAAATGTAAGCTCAGTGTAGACAAATGTTCACTGCTCTGATCAGAGAAAACCAGATTCAGACTTCTGTTAAGTTTATGTTGCTGTTAACCTGAAGTAACCGAATTGTAATGTTGCTGCATTGAATAGTGGGCTGAAGCTGGCATCTAAATCATTTGGAGACAAAATAATACAATCATGTTTTTTAGGTAGCATAATATCATAGCATTCTTATGAGAATCCTTTTGTGACTTGTATTGAGGGGCAAATGTTGATGAGAAGATGAAATGGTATGTTGGAAAGAGTGTTCAAATAGAGGACTGCATTGAGGGCTGTGGTTGTGTTTAACAAAGTGGTGCTGTGTGACTGTCAGTCCATATGGAATGAGCTTTGGTGATTACTTTGCCAATATGTGGAATACACTAGCGGATGTATATGGATAGCTCCTGTTACCTTTTTCGTTGAATTGAGTGCAGTAGTTAACTAAATGGGATTTCATATTATTTCGTTTTTCAGAATGAACAAAAACAACACTGCAGCTTGAACAGATATCACTATAGGTAGATATTAATAAGAATGAAATTATACATTTACATTTCTTTAAATGTACAGTTCTGTTTCATATGGGTGTTTCCATAGATCTAGTCTCTTTATTTTCCCCTCAAAATGGACCAGATTGATGCATGGGAGCATGCCCCCGGACCCCTGTTAAAAAAAGGTGTGCATATGTATTTGGACCTCTAGGGCCTAGAGGTTCACATGGATAGGTTACCAAATACATATGCACACTTTTTTTTAACAGTAACCTATGTCCATATGTTTCTATTTGGGTGGTAGATTTAAGGGCTATCCTATCACTACGGGCAGCAACGCTGTAAATATTGACGATACATCCAGCAAAACGCCCCCAAAAAAACTGGTAGTGGCCTGGCTGGGTGTATAATTCCCGGCCTGACTTATTGTCCCAGTCCGGCCCTGGTGGCAGCACAATACTCTGAGAATGCAATACCTGAAAAATAAAATATAAAAATATTATTGGATTGTTGACTATTTAGAACCACCAATATTTTGGTATAACTTTCAAATACTGATTGTTTACACAACCAGTCAGCTCTTGTCATATTCCTATGCTGCAGTAGGTAGCCCATAACAGAAGCTGACAACCAAGAATAGGTTCACAACTTTTGTAATTTAAATATATTGCAATATATAATAAAGCTTTATTTATAAAGCCCTTTTCATAAAGCACGTGTAGCTCAAAGTGCTTTACAAAATGGCACACATCACAAGTTAAAAATAAACCACAAGAAATTCCCCTCAGATCAGATGTTAAGACCTTTACAGGTACATGCAGCATAGCAACAACATATAACATTTTAACTGATTTTAACAGGTTAAGAGACACGAGGAGGTAAAAGGTATGATAATACAAATACATAATAAGACACAAGACTAAGTTAATTGATGCAACAATATAAAACCCTATAAAATAAAGTAAACATATAGATATAGGTACAACAAAAATAAAAGCTGGCGTTTAAAAATGTCCACTGAGTTGGCCTCTGATATTTCTTGGTAGCGTAGTGGATAAAAGCAGCCTCACCCATTTTATTTTGGGGGACTTTAGGGATATTTAAAAAGCCAGCTGAAGAGGACCTCACGAAATATTTACTCACTTTTCCAGCTATTACAGACACATCTCCTTGATAATGACGCGGATCCAACCATCGGGACGCAACGCAAACGACGCGGATCCACCCGGATGTGAACTGGTTATGTGCCTCGAGTCCTTTGTACGCCTTCATTTCCTCCATGGTGTACAATGGAATAGGCGAAAAAACCAGGTAATTCACGATATCACAGTAGAAAAGTGAAGGCCATGAATTTATATCAGTGCTGTAATCCTTAACGGGAATCAAATAAGGGTCCACAGAACCAATCGACGCACATTTTTCTCTGTAAACGGTCTTATCCTCCGGGTTTAGTGATTCGTAGTAGCCTTTCATTTTCGCCATTTTTTAACGCTCCCGCCACCGCCGCCAGTAGAGTGGTACTCCAAGATGTCTGACGCGAAATCCCGTGACGTCATTAGGAAGCCTCTATAAAGACGGAGAAAGTAAACAATAACGTTTATGGTTAAGTGTTAGCACCCCCTGAAGAGGCACAAGCTCTTACGTTGATATTGGAGTTTTCAATACATTCAATTTGAAAAAAAAACGGGGAAAAAACAAACAAAACGAATATCCAAATAACGAAATTGAAACCCGACTAGTACTCCAACGAACGAATATTCGGGTACAGCCATAGTATGTATAAATAAATACTAGTGACAGTGACGTGAGCAGTTATGTGGAGATGTGACATGCAACGCGGATGTAAAGAGAATGTTGTGTTCATTCTCAGAATAAATGCCAGAAAACACCGCAGATGATTCGCTGTCGTTTCCTGAATGATAACAGGTCGCTTACGGTTGTGACCCGTTATCCTCCGGTATACCCTAGTCAGCGCCCCCTAGTTACACCAATCAGCGTGCGACCGTACAGCCAATCACAATGCGTGACGTCATTGGTAAGCGACGGACCCCGAACACATATGGGCCCTTTCTCATTTCTCTAACTCCCCTCCTCGACTCCCCTCGGTGCTCGAAGTGCATTAGAGAAATGAGATGTCCTTCAACATGGCGCGCTGAAATTCATTTCCGGGTCACTATCGGAGGACCGAGGAGTCGAGGAGTCGAGGAGTCGAGGAGGGGGATTTGATTAAATGAGAAAGGCCCAGGGAGATCGCTCTTCTGGAGTGAAGAGAGCGGAAATAACGATATTGCAAGTTAGAAACGTAAGATGCATTTTGACAGACAAGACGGACAATTGGGGGGAAATACCCTGCATTTTGAATGTCCGTCAGAGCAAAATGAGAAGCATCCGGACTTACTGTAGACGGAAGGAACGAGGTATTTGAAGTCTACAATGACAGAGAAGAGACTGTCAAGTTTGGCTGTACACAGCATTGAATCAAAACGCACTAAAACTTTGGATCTTAATCAGTTTGTGAGGCGTTTTGCTGAACAAGATG
Organism: Gobionotothen gibberifrons; assembly: GCA_943591055.1. NCBI lineage: Eukaryota > Metazoa > Chordata > Actinopteri > Perciformes > Nototheniidae > Gobionotothen > Gobionotothen gibberifrons. Next base: position 21,664 of record CALSBZ010037198.1, on the reverse strand, counting down.
GTAATCTCCGCATCATAAGTAACAGTGATTGACAGCTGATAGGAATAATATGATTGTTAATATTACATATTAATTCAGACAAACATCGATGAGACAGTTAATTAATGTACTTATTGCAGCAGTCTGCATACATTTGGTACCCCTGGTCTAAGAGTGAAACAAACTAATTCAGTTATTGTTCAGTTAAAATGCATTCAATTATGTCGGCCATCTTATATATTTCTATTCAAGGCTTTACTGATGTGCCACAATAATGTCACCTGATGTTATTCAGTTAAAATATCAATATGTTGGCTTTCCAAGTTAACATTTATTGATATGACTGCGATTAAATCAGCATATACTTCTGCCAGGGGATGCCACCCCTCAAAATCTCCTGCCACCCTCTTGCCACCCCCTGAATATGTTTCTAGATCCACCCCTGAGTAGGCTATATTTTTCCTTTCGTTTATGTAATAAGTTAATTTCAGGACAACTTTTGGAATTTTGTTTGTTTGTTTTGAGATTTAAATAGATTTTGAAAGTGGAGAGAGAGAGAGAGAGAGAGAGAGAGAGAGAGAGAGAGAGAGAGAGAGAGAGAGGAGAGAGAAGCAGCGCTGTCTGCTTAGTTGCAATACTGTAGCTCAAGCCTTTAGTTGCAATACTGTAGCTCAATTTAGGCCTATACATTGTTTATGTTACTTATATGCCTGTGTGTCCATGGTTTTGAGTCTGTGTTTGTTGAGCGCAGCGCCATCTGCTTTTTGCAGTACAGTAACTAAAGTAGGACTAAGCATACCGTGGTTTTTTGTAGACCTGTCTGCCCGTTTTGTGAGTGCACTGCGCACGTGCGCACTTGTGGCATTGTTTGGGATTAAAATAGCGTCCGCTGTCCTCTTTGAGAAACATACACAACGCAGACAGACACCGGTCACAAAAGTATCAGATAGGCTTCAATTTACTTTTGATTGTCTATAATTAACTGTAAAAAAATATCGGCATTTTAACACTACGTTTATATATGCACTTATGTTTACGGTTTGCATATGAGGTGGTCTGCGAAAATCCTTGATAATAAATAGTGGTCCGCATAAACAAAAAGTTTGAGAACCCCTGACTTACGCGACTCTGGGATTTTTAGTCTTTCTAGTTGCGTATTTTTCATAGTCTTATATTTCAACAGTTTTACGACAAACTGACTTTTATTTTAGATTGACAAACATATGTGTAATTTGTGGCACAATTCATCCAAGGGAGGGACTTCGCCTCTAGGACAAGCTATGTCAAAATGATGTGAATCACAGGCAGCCCTAGGGTGTAAAGAATGAGTTATTTTTCTTATTTATCCATATTCATCATAACATGTCATCCTATCATCTCTATGGTTCTGGTATCCTGGTTAAAGCATGATCACTTTGTTGACTAGATCTATGTGCATTAAAGTCCACATACCTGTATTGTACACTAGATGGTGGCATCAACCTTCCTTCATTACTCTGTGCTCCACTTAACAAAATGGTAAACTCATAGGTTGCAAAAACACGCCGAAGTTAAACTGACTAACAACCAAGGTTAAGGCTGTGTTCAGATGTAAAATGTTAAGTAGCAATATTAAGTTGAAATCAGCAGGAAGTCCTAAATGTAAGTCTGATTGATGTTTCCAGACAGTTTGAGCTGTGTGGCGGAGCAGTACAGTGAGGTGGATGTGGGGGGCGGCAGCCTGCCCGTTCCTGTTGTTGCAGGGTGGGAGTTTCCAGCTATACAGCTGAAGGGAAGCACCACAGGATGTCCTTTTCCTCATTCCTCAATGATAGAGTTACTCTGGGTATGTGTGTGTTGCTTTGTTTCTCATGTGTAGGTTTGTATTAAATAACAACGTTTCAAATATTCTGTGATTTCCTTCACTTTAATATAGTTACTGCTCAATTTTTTAATATTGTACTAGTTGTCAAAAGGACACCCTTAAACTGATTCTTGTAATACGACTTTTTGATGATATTTCATACAAAGGGGCATGATTCACGACTATGACTGTCTTGTAGTAGACGACATAATATTATTAGTTTATTCTTTATTTTATTATATGGCAATTATTCCATGGTTTAAATGCTGTCTGGAAATATGTCAGGGGAAATATCCGTTGAAAATTATTGTGCAGAATAATTACATATTTATTTGGGCTAAAAAAAACGAAACAATATTTTAAAGTTTATTTCCAGATTTGTCATAACTGGTTGTAAATTCGTTGCAAATCTGCACACGTTTACAGATACAAATGGTACAATTATTTGTCTACAGCAATGATTGAACAGTAATGTTTTTCATTCAATAATGTTTGAACATTGTATGTGTTTCATTGTGTGGAAGAAGTCTCTTTCCTGTTCTTGTCATTCAATTATTTGTGACAATGTATGTTGCCTCATCTTGTAAGTGATAACATATAAGTCATCTCTCAACAATTTGAAAAAACCCCACATTTGAGTAGGTCATAGGAACTCAAGGATTTAACTACAGGCTGTTTTGTCTAATTATCCAACTGAAAAATGTAGAAATTGGAAAATACTTATTTCTGTAATGTTTGAGATTATTCTTTTTGTTAATAATTCCAAACAAATAGTTGAATTGGAAAATACCCCAACTTTAGGAGACTTTACTCACAGAATGGAAAACAAACAGTAGTAAATAAACCCAGATTAGACAGATTTATTTGTAAGAGCAAAGTAATCTGAATTGAAAAGTTATAGCAGTTCAATATAAACATACAGTTCCCCCCCTTAAGTAATCATTACATTTATTTTAGATATAAAGTGGTTTGGATAATCTGGATAAACTATGGTTTTGTTTCTAGCCTTGGTGATGGTCTGATTATTGTTGTAGTGATGTTGCCATGTTTCCAAATCATTTGTTGGGTACACTGATAAAACGTAGAGATGGCATTCAAAAACTGCAAAACAAGACTTAATTTGCAACGTGTCATTGTGGGTTCTTACCCTGTAAACCAGGTTGATGTCAGCAGTAAGAGTAAACCAAAACAAAGCAGAGGCTAACAACCAAAACACTGAGCTGAAACACACTGAAGCTGAGATTATACATTCTGCATCTGTACATTTTTGAGTCCATGATGTGACATTAATTAAAGGGATATATTCACAAGTTTTTATAATAAATATACAAATACCATCATGACACATAATGGAGACATGTGAAATGGGACACCCAAATAAGCTATAGGAAGCTTTAGAATAGGCGCCCAGACAATAAAACATAACATATTTACATATATCATTAATAAATATAGAATTGAGAGAGTTCATGTATTGTTCCATTAAAACCCCCAAAATACCCCACTCTGCATTTCAGAGGAAAGTCAACTTGTGTCCATGCGAACATCTAAGCAAGATCGGGAGTTTAACCAAGACTTCTGCACAGCTGATGAAAACAGAATTAGGGGATTATTCTTTGTGGTTTTGTCACTATGAGCATTTGATCCGAAAATGGATTAGTGCAGCTTAAGATCTGGGTCTGTTGTTGTCCATATATTCTCAAGTCTTTCCTCAAATGTACTTCATCATGGTGGGTAAATGTGAACAGCCTTCAGAGCGTCTTACTGTTAAACCTTCAGAGGGCCCTGATCCACTGACACTTCTCCAGCACGGGTCATCAGAGGAGGTGCATGCAGCTCTTAGTGCAGCTCTATGAAGGAATGAGTGTGACAGCTGCTGGGGGAATCCTACTACACTATCAGGTCACATGGTACACACAGACACACACACTCTATCCCTCTGATCCCTCCACCCCTCCCCTCTGTCTCTCACTAATGCTGTGTACAGTGAGGGAGGGGAAAAGCAGGAAGGAGGAGGAGGGGGAGCAGCTGAGAGAGAGAGAGAGAGGGAGAGGGAGAGGGAGAGGGAGAGAGAGAGGGAGAGAGAGAGAGAGAGAGAGAGAGAGAGAGAGAGAGAGAGAGAGAGAGAGAGAGAGAGAGACAGAGAGACAGAGGAGGGAGGAAAAGGAGAGGCAGTGTGTGAGCCCAGATTACAACCCAACACATACTGGAACAGGGAGGACAGGAGTGTGAAGGACAGAAATAAAAGGATGTAACCTGCCCTGACTCTGCTTCTGTGCCCGGAGGAAAAGAAGGGAGTGCATCCAGGTTGGCAGAGGGTGGAAGAGTGAGAGGAAGGGGGGGGAAAAGAAAGAGGAGTATTTCCAAGAGCGCTTCAGAGGACGGTGCTGTCACAGGAGAGGAGGAAGAGGAGGAGGAGGTGATGTGAGCGATCGTGGGGGTTTGCAACGCACCAGAGACACGAGTGGTTCAATCCTAAAGTGTGTGTGTAAAGGGAACTCCCCCCACACCCCCCTCATCATCAAACAGCATCCACCCACAACCAACCTGAGGTTTCACAAGCCATGCTGAGGACCAGGAGCAAGTCCTGCTGAACACCATGGCCCAGGTGAGGACACACACACTCTAATTCTCAGGAGAAGCCTTCTGAGATACTTCGCTTTGACATTTTAGGCATGTCTGCAGGTCTTAAGAGGAACTACTGAATGAGAATTGTTATTGTGGTGTCAAAACATTAAAAACGTGAGTTCTGTTTTGTGTTTTGGCTTAACGTCTGTGAAACCATGCCACAATCATGAAACAATGAATCATCTTTCCATGCTTGATTATTACGATTAAGCACTCTTTCAATCCATGATGAGGGAGCCCTAAAGTTGTTCTGAAATTTGAATTATCCAATATTTTCCGTTGTCTAAAGGAACATTACATTTTTTGAACAATTTACGACGTCAGCTGAGAGCCGAAGTTGCTGTCAACTTCTGCGGTACGGAGAAAGTCAAACTATCCAGACAACATTGATATATACGTGCCATTTTCTATTTAGCATTAATTATTAACCATTAGCTCCTCTACACCATGCATCATACAGGAGATTCAGATTGTGTTCCACCTGAAACACCTTCAGTTCTCTCAGATGAATTCCTGGATGTAGCAACTTGAATTCAGCCAGCACTAACTCCAGCACCAGGATTCTGAACGTCATACAGGTCAGAACCATCAGCCTGCAGTGATGAGTGACTGACAGGTGCTTTGCGGTCACATCCTCCTTTTCCATTTTCTGCAGGTGGCAGCCAGCGTTAAAGTGCATCGTCAATAAACTGAGATCTCTGATCTGCTAGGGAGCTTTGAAGGAAGCCCACTGACAGAGAAGAAGGAATTTCGTTAAAAAAAGTTGATGGTATACACAGGCTGTCCATACGGAATGAATTTGAAATCAAGGCCTGTCTTTAATATATACCTGCTTAAACAAAGGCCTGTAACCCTTTTGCAGTTGAGGTCATTTTGTGAATATTAACCAGTGGAGAAATACCCGGAAATGCCAAGCAAATGCTACCCCGACAGTCGGTTGTTATTGTCAATATTAATATAATAATGATTTATTTTTTAATAGCCACACTCGATTACGCCGCTTTTCTTGTTGCCCCAGCTGGTCGACACCTCTTTTAGCAGAAACAAAGGCTACATTAATGTATTAAAGCGATGTTAATCCATGCGTGTGGATGTGGAATTAACGGACGTGACGCGAATGCGTTGCCAGGCAGCAGCTTCGGTTCATGTTAATTTACAAACTCTTCAACTACAACCGTAGTTATATTTAAAAACATGTTAGAAGGCCTCACGAAATACTTAAATGTACATTTTAATTTAAATGTGAAGGAATGTGTGTATAACAAAATATATCATAAACGAAACCGGAAACAGACGTAGGCAAGATCCTCAGCTCGATGATTGGATGGTTTAGCCGGAATGCACGCAGGGATTTGGTGTTTATGCGATGTGAAATTAAATAAAATAACACTTTATTCCGAGTGTGCTTGCTTTTCTCTTTGAAAGTCATCACATAACGGCATTGTAATACACGGTTCGGCTGCATTAAATATTACATATCTGCCGTAGTTCTCTATTTATAGAGCCCTGCTGAGAAGACTTCGAGACAAACAGGAACAACTGCCGCCAAAACTGACGTGACGTGGATCTTAAATATATAAGCAATTAAACAACATCTTACATTTATTTTCACACAATACGTCTCCTTACAGTATCAACACTAATTCGGCTGACTTTTATATTTTATCCAATTGGTAGATAGGCTGTATTTACACCATAACGGTGCACAGCTGATAGAAAGCGACACCTGGTGGTTAAAGCACGTTATTGAATTTTATTATTTTATTATTAGATATTAATAGGATCCCTATAAAGTATATTCATTACTCGTTATTCTCTACTAATAGTTAATTAAAGACTGTATATAATGACTATTTTGCACATCCCTTTCAAGATTTCAAGATTTTCTAAGGTTTGTTGACATATCATATACATACACAACTACGGTGTAGTTATGCAATGAATGAAAACTTGGGTCGCAGGTTCCTCAACAGTGCATTACAAGACATCTATCAATATGTGCGTATACCTCCACCATTAAACTGTCATATTCTACAAATGTCTTATACTATCTACATACATCTTATAAGAGTATAATACATATGTATAATATCAGTTAAAATAAGTGCTTCAACATAGTTAACATTGCAGGAAAGCAATATATTAGACGTTAAGTACTTTGTCAGGCTTAATATTTATCTGTAGATACAAATGTCACTGTGTGTGCTGTGTGCTCTGCATGTGTGACCATTAAAGAGTGTTTCATCCCTCCATATTCTTTCTTCTTCTATACCCCCAAAGCTTTTTTCTTATTCAAAAGAAGACCTTAACCTAAAGTATTCTTTAATGTTTAAATTAAGCCTTATTAGTTTGTCTGTTTTGCACATCCTCCTAATCATATCTAATAATACAAATAATAAAATTCAATAACGTGCTTTAACCACTAGGTGTCCCTTTCTATCAGCTGTGCACAGTTATGGTGTAAATACAGCCTATTTACCATTTGGATCAAATATAAAAGTCAGCCGAATTAGTGTTGATACTGCAAGGAGACGTATTGTGTGAAAAGAAATGTAAGATGTTGTTTAATTGCTGATATATTTATGATCCACGTCGCGTTTTCTGTTTTGGCGGCAGTTGTTCCTGTTTGTCTAGAAGTCTTCTCATCAGGGCTCTATAGAGAACTACGGCAGATATGTAATATTTAATGCAGCCGAACCGTGTATTACAATGCCGTTATGTGATGAATTTCAAAGAGAAAAGCCAGCACACTCGGAATAAAGCATTATTATTATTTTTTTTAAATGTTTTCGGATTTCACATCGCATAAACACCAAATCCCAGCGTGCATTGCGGCTAAACCATCCAATCATCGAGCTGAGGATCTTGCCTACGTCTGTTTCCGGTTTAGTTTATGACGGATGTATTTTGTTATAGAGAGGCGAAGTCACGCCCATCTATTTCCGGTCCATGGGACCTTATTTCGGAAAAATTATGTATTGAAGTCAATGGAGAGGGAAAACGTATCTTTCGATCCCGTTTGAATTGTGCCACGAATTACACATATGATGTTTGTCGATCTTAAAAAATAATTTCCATGTCAAAAAAGTCACAGTTTGTCTTAAAACTGTTGAAATATAAGACTATGAAAAATATGCAACTAGAAAGACTACAAATCCCAGAATCCCGGTCCCACATGCTGGCTCTTACGGAACCGACTAACTCCCCTTGCTCTCAACATGCCCAGACTTGTAGTGATCTTCACCTCTTTTAATACTTTTCGCCTCATTCTGAAAGAAAGAAGTGAAATGTGCCAACGTGACGGCCGTCTTGGTGTGTGGTGCGAGACGGGAGATGTAGTTCATTGAGCGGTTTCACACAAAAAAAGTGTTACTTCACAGTTTTACGACACATTTTTATTTTTTTGACTTGCAAAATTATCTTTTAAATTGACGAACATCATATGTGTAATTCGTGGCACAATTCATACGGGATCGAAACATAATCTTTCTCTCTCCATTGACTTCAATACATACCTTTTCCGAAATAAGGTCCCATGAAGCTCCCCCGGAAAGGGAGGGACTTCGCCTCTCTATACACACATTTTGTGAGGCCTTCTAACTTGTTTTTAAATATAACTACGGTTGTAGTTGAAGAGTTTGTAAATTAACATGAACTGAAGCTGTTGCCTGGCAACGCAATCACACAACGTCACGTCCGTTAATTCCACATCCACACGCATGGATTAACATCGATTTAATACATTAATGTAGCCTTAGTTTCTGCTAAAAGAGGTGTCGACCAGCTGGGGCAATAAGAACATCGGCGTAATCAAGTGTTACTATTAAAAAATAAATCATTATTATATTAATATTGACAATAACAACCGACCGTCAGGGTAGCATTTGCTTGGCATTTCCGGGTATTTCTCCACTGGTTAACATGGGTTAACAATACCGTGTAACTGTCACGTTTGAAGGGACGAAATTGTGACATCTTCACGTCTCCCAGCATGGTAAATCGTCACATGTTCACGTCTTCCCGTGATACCGGGTTGCCTTACTGCCTCCTATTGGACTGTAGTGTGGAACTTTTGCTGAAAATAAAAAAAGTTCAAGTTAATAATAATAAATAAATACAATTAAAAAAGATAGGCCAAAAATACACAAGCTATTTGCCCAATTATTCAGGTCTCTGTGAAGAAATTGATTAAAATATTTTGTATCTGTCTTTCCTAGAAAATTCCTTCATGTATCACTGCGTTCTTCGTCACTTACTCTGACAGTACTGTCCTTCTTTCTTCATTATACCTCCGGCAGTCTGTTGTGTTTGACAGTTTCTGATTTGTGCATAATCCAGTTCGGTACTTGTCTGTTTTATGGAGTGTTTGGCTTTTTTCCTGCACCTAGTTTATGCCCCCGGGCCCCCTGCTGTGACCTAAAGTCTGTCTTCAGAAACTGAAAGATGTTACTCATTGCATTTTCAAAATGTGTTGTTGAGTTCAGCTTTGTTTGGGTTTGTTATATCTAATATTGAGAGGATCTCTGTTCAGCGACGGTACGGTCACGTCACTCTATGGTGTCTCAGTTGCTGAGGACAGAAACACTTTTACTCTTTGTGTATCCTTTTTTTGTGTAATTTTGGGGCTTTCAGGGGACGACTGCTGTGAACAACACCCCGCAGTGAGATGAAGAGGGGAGTATTTCGGGCTTGTCTCCATGAGGCAGAAGGCATCACTGAGAGAAAGGAAGGTTGTGTATTTTTAGCCGATCGGCTCAAGTGATGAAGTTTGTTCTGTGTGTGTTATGCATGTGTATACTGTGAGACTGTGTGTGGTCTTTTCATAGCTGCTGACAGAGACGGACAGTAAGGGAAATAAAGCAGTGAGGTCGTTATGGAGAGTGGATATAGAGGATAGTGTATCCTCTTAGATTGAGCAGGCATTGAGTGTGAGGGTGGAACATGTCATTCTGCCCGGCAGGATAATGGAGAAACTATGTGGTGTGAAATGTGCATTGTGTTTTGGAGGTTGTGTATTTGTGTGTGGAAAGGTCAGGATATCCTGCTCTTGCTCGTGTGGACGAAAAACACATTTACTGGAACACATAAGGGTTCAAACTGAGGAACTTTCCAACAATATGTCAACCCTAAACTGATCATCAGATTATATAAAATATACTGTAGCACCATGATTTTATACTTTTATATTAGTTAGCTCATGTAATGCACATTAAATATGTATCGCTGGTTAATTATGGGGAGACTTCAGACCTCAACATAATGACATATCAATCTGATTCCATCTATACACAAGAAAAAAGTGATAGAAAAGTCGTATATATAGAATAAACATTTAGGAAGTGTCTTTTTTTCATGTGAGAGAAGAAAATATAATTTCTGTATCTTAAAGGGGTGCTCCACATTTAAAGATGTATAGGGTTTGTGAAACACTGGTATATTTCAATCATGACACAAGAAAACAACAATTTAAGGCTGTTCTCGTAAATAAGATACATTTAAAGTGGACCTATCATGCTATATTTAAATGATATATTGTAGGGCCATACCTATATAAGGTATATTTATACGTTTCTGTTTTCAAAATACCAAACAGATCATGCATTTTAGCCATGCCTCATTTCGCTCTATGTGCTGTTTGCTGTCTACGGGGCTGATCTCTGTGAGCTGCAGCTGACCACGCCCCCCTGCAGCACAGGGGAGCCGTGCTCTGATGAAGTCAAGAGGGGGAGAAAAAAAGATCTGCGTCCTCCGTGTTTTATTATATAGAGTCGTTATTCATTTGTTTTAAAGCTCAATAAATAACAAAGAAGACCTTTGACCGGCACTTTTCTAATTTTGTCCGGAAGATTTAAACTTTAACGACATCTTGACCGGCGAAAGAAACTGAAACTGAAACTCTGCCGCACGGTCCTCACGTTCCTTGGAAGAGGTGGAGAGGTGGGTGTTTGTCATCTGCTGGTGGACTACCGGAGAGAATTACAGTGAGGGAGGGATTGCATTGAATAACAGCAGCAGGAGCTGCCTCGGGGAGGGAGAAAAAGAGCCAGAGCGAGAATAAACAGAAGGGTAACCATGGTAACTATGGGCGGGAAGTCTTCTTCGCTGCTTTTGTGGCAGACTACAGCGCCACTTACAGGCCTGGCATGTGTACTACAACGTCTCCAGCGCTTTCGAGCGGCAATGGCCGGCCGTGGCCCAACCTCTCATTCCCCTGATAGGTGGAGAGTTGACCAATCAGGCGGAGTGCACCTATAATACGTCATAGAGGAGCAAATCAAAAATCCACATGTATCAAATCCGTTGCAGCCCCGTTTTTAGAGATTTGGGTATGGAGGAAAAGAGAGAGGGTTGTGTTTTCTGATACTTTGTGAGTTCCCTGGAACACCGGGGACACATATGTATGTATAAAATACATCACAAAGTGCATTTTGCATGATAGGTCCCCTTTAAAGGTTTGGAGCCCTGTCTGTCTGCTAAACGGAGATCCACTTGGTGGCTGTAGATGGGGCCTTGACACTGGAGGGGGGGTAGAGAGGCGGAGCGACATAGACTGTATTATCAGCTGAAGACACAAATAGTTAAGGAGACATATAGTATAGGTTTTTCTTTAGCTAGGAGAATCTTCGGCTGAAGGGAAACCCACTGAAATAAATGGAGAATAGTTGAGAGTTTGACAGCTGACTTGAAATTCAGCTTCAATCTTCAAAGGGTGCTTTATGACATCTGATTAATGTTTTCTTAGATGTATTAATGTACTCCTCACAGAATAGTGACTAAGAACACATTTTATTATGCCAAAGATTACATTTAAAACTTCATGTTCACAGGCTTGCCCATTAAATGCATGTATTATTGTTCTGTACAGTGTATTGCTGATTTGGTAAACATCAGAACCCAAATGTAAAAGTTTTGTGACAAAAATCCGGGGTCCTCGGATACTGCGCATGAAATGCGACCCCTATATCGCTATATTTACACTTGCAGGACTCCCAGTCAATATTATCCTGTACTTTGGTCGTTTTGTAGTCTAGTGTGACCCTAAGCAGAAGTTCTACCTCGTCGTCAGTCCATACAAATGCCTCCCTTCTCGCATGAATATCCGCCATCTTCTACCTTGTTTGTTTGTTTATGCCTTACATGTATGCACATGTCTTATTCGCTGCTTTTGGTGTATTTTGTGGCGGAAGTACAGCGCCACAGGCCCGGCATATGTACTACAGCGTCTCCAGCGGTTGCGAGCGGTTTCCTTTGGACGGACACATTTCATGTATTGTAACTGTAACATGCCCACGTGTGGATAAGATTCAGTTAATTATTTCATGAGTACAATTTAGAGGATCGTTCTAAAAGTATTTTTGTTTTGTTTTTATTTAAAATGAATTGATAAAAATCAGATTACATTTTTTATTTAAGCGAGATGGCAAATTCGAATTGAAATCCACTCTCAGTAAAGAAGGCAGTGCAGCTTGGAAATGTAGTACTAATTATTGTTTAAAAAGGCACCATAAATACAAAGCATCAGTATTAGTCTTCATTACAGAGTGTACTGTAACTCAGTTGAAAAGCAGCATGCATGCTTTAAAATGTTCTGTAGATAAAGGTTTAAAAATACACATCCTGTATTGTGGGTGAAGCAGAGGAAGGCTTTGTGAGGAGGGTCTGCATGATGAGCCTCAGAGTAACTCAGTAAAGTGATTCACACTGACATGTCCTCAGTCTGAAGCCTGCAGGCTCTGCTGGGACTTCTCCTTTATTTCTCCTCTCATTTACCCTGCGCTGCCACGTGTGTGTCCTCACATGTGGACCTCACTGCGAACATTCAGAGTCAGTCGAGGGATGAAGATCAGAGGAAACTAAAGCTGTGAGAGGGAAGACGCAGGGGAGTCTAGTGAGCCCATAAACTGTTCTGACTGGTTATCTTTTACAGATAGTATATACTGTAAGTTGGAATTTCTATTCCAAAAAGCGTATATTACAGCACAATTTTTTGTTTCATAGATTTGAGTGGTTCAAAATGTCGGGTCGCGATTTATTGACAAAGGAAAAAGTGGGTCCCGAGGCCTGACCAGTTGAGAACCACTGCTTTACAGGATGCAGGAGTAGTTTAACTGAGGAACTTCCCCTAAGGCAAGTTGGTAAAAGTGGGTTTTAAAAAAAATACATTCAGGCGTTTCTTGAATACAACAAAAGCAAATACTACAAAATATCATGAGCATTTTCTGGAGGAAGATAAGAGAAGATGATGTTCGCATAGACAATAACGTTTTAAGTCAAACCTATTTTCTTTGGATGACGTCTGTTCTTGTCATATTACAAATACATTACTAATCAGAGATGTTAGAGGGGGGGGGGGGGGGGGGCAACTTGAGGCTTAAAAATATGAGAAGACTGATCAATACCTCCATAATCTTCAGTGTGGGTTAGCTATGAATCTTCCAAAACTTCCAAACACCTTGTCCTGGACATAGTTTCTACAGTAAGCATTGTCTCAGTTTTGAGTAGGAGTTTAGTTATCTATGTATCTATGTGTTTCCTGCACTGCTCAATAAATTGGTCATGGTTATTATGTTGAGTAAAGTAAATCATTTAAAGATATTCACATATTTCTGACCACCAGAGATGGGGTCGTTACTAAAAAAAAGTAATATATTACATATTACATATTACTTTAAAAAAAGTAATATATTACACTACTTCGTTACTCTCTACATAAAGTAACTCGTTACTTTACTCGTTACTTTACTCGCATGGCCGGCCCGCCCCTCCCTACAGGCAGATCACGCAGACTGCTAAAGTTTCAAATGTTCTCTTTAGTTCAGTTTCCATTGTCGCATAAGACTGATGCAGATAGCTCCTGAATGTTTTCCTATCTGACCATGGCTGTCCTCTGTCTCCTGCTATCTGTATTTTGCGCAGTATATCTCTGAACGATGGTGATTCCACTGTGCAAATGGGCAACATTTCCTCTACTATGAAGGATGCTACAAGCCTGTCCATCTCTGCTTTGGTTACCGGTCCTCGGAGTCGGCGGCGGCGCACTCACAACATCCTCACTCTGGGTTCGGGGGTCCTTAGCTATTAGCTTCACCTTAGCAGGTGTTCTTTGCAGGTGTTTGTTGAGGTTTGACAGTAGCCTCATCTCAATACCCCTCCTCGACTCCTCCTTTCCCTCACTCGCCTCCTTTCCTTGCGTCTTAGCTCCGCCTCCGTAAGATGCGAGCAAGAGACACGAGGAGGTGACGCGAGAACAGAGGAGTCCTCAGGTATTAATTGGGATGTCCTCGTTCACTCAAACGTCACTCTTAAACGACGTCTGTTAATGATGACATGTGAACAGCTGTATCCCCTCTCATCGGGCTTAACTGAAGAACCCCTTAGAACCGGCCCATTTGTTGTTAAATATTTATTTAAATGAATGAATTTTTCTCTTGTTAGTCAAGGAATTCAATGTATGATGGTTGGCCCTGCTTTTGTGTTCCGTTTTGGTGTAAAATATAGCCTACATTTAAATAAAAATATAATTATAGTAATGTGAAAAGCCTTTTAGAAATGAATTGCACATAATAATTCCTACGGAGCTGTGAGCACTTATACATTTATGTGACGCTTTTCCACTCATCTTCCAGTTGTCGGTTTTCCTCTGTTGAAATCGACCAGCTGTGAAGGTGGGGGCGGGGCTTTTACACGCGTAGTGAAAACACTTCCGCGTAGTGAAAACACTTCCGCGTAGTGAAAACACTTCCGCGTAGTCTGCTCGCGTGTATCCTCCCTTTCGTCTCCTCCCGCACCCCTCCTCCCTCACCCCTCCTCGACTCCTCCGTGTGCATTTCAGCTATTGGGACGTCCTTCAACATGGCGTGTCTTGATCGATTTCCGGGTCAAGTCCCGGAGGAGGGGAGGAGAGGAGTCGAGGAGGGGTATTGAGATGAGGCTATGGTGTTTACAGCAGTGGATAACAGCTTCTGGCCTGGACACAATTTGCACCTCACCGTCACATTCCTGTCTCAAAATAATGGGCATACCTCCACCCCTCGAAAGTTATCGCTGACTCAGCCATGTTTATGCAGCACTGCACGTGGACATGTGGATGCGCAAATCGCGCAGATTACGTACATATAAACCTGCGGTGGAAACCCCTCTTGTCTTTCGGTGTGATTATGACAGATTTGATAAAAGTAGCAAAGTAACGCGTGGCGGGGCAATGTTAGTAACTGTAGTGTGATTACTGAATTATAAAAGTAACGCGTTACACTACTCCGTTAGCGACAAAAGTAATATTATTACAGTAACGCGTTACTTTGTGCGTTACACCCAACTCTGCTGACCACACATGTGTGATTTATTGATACTCAACACACTTCTTAAACATAATTCAATCAGGAGAGACTTCATTTTGTTTAAAGAACATTTATTGACACATGCCATATGATAAATGTTAAGTCTTTGGCGATTAGACCCCAATCCTGAAATGCAGCCGTGAGCATATAGGGAACCTCCCCGGGGTCTAGACACTGGTGATGATGCTGAAGATATGGATTTGATGAGGAGATGGGATGAAGAGGGGATGTGATGAGGTCTTTGGATTAGCTCTCTTGGCAATGGATATGATGAAAGGAGGTGGATGGGGGGGAGGTGGTCGGCAGCATGAACACCTGAAATCACAGCTGACTGCAGGAGAGAGGAGAACCATTTTAAAGTTTGGCTGCAGAGACTTCATTTTGTTTAACCTCTTAAGCCCCGCGGACCCGAGCCCGGGCCCGAAATCGCGTCATTTGCAGGAAACAACGTCTAAGGAACCTTAATATTTAATAAACTATGAATATTTTATATCCATATAATGGGGAAAAACTCATTTAACTGATATTTTTCATTTTTTTTTCTCAAAAAAAACACACAATGCTCAGGGTTGCCAACTTTGGGTACCTGGCTGGAGTGAGATTTTTATATCATGGGTTTAATTACACATGCGCACGAAATTACTGCTATCGTGTCAGCAGCGGGAACTTAGCATATATATATGATATATATACAATATAAATACACAGGGGCCTGACCAATTTGCTGCCCTAGGCAAGATTTTAGCTGGTTATCAGAGCCGCTCAGTCTTTCAGGAGAGAGCTCTCTAAAGTTGTCCCCCCCGCGGCCGCTTACACAGTAAATTCCAATGTTAATAAAAGCTGTATACGTTTTTTGGGAGTTTGATTTATTTAAAACACAAATACAAAATTAAAACCTATAATTGCACACTAAAACCATTATTTCAAAAAAATAACTATTTCACATGGGGCTGGGGCAGTTCAACTTGATTTTGGGGGGGGGGGGGGGGGCGCCATAGTTTATGGACGCTGTACGCAATATAGGCGTAGTTCTGTTAGTATAAGATAATAAGATGTACTTTGAATTAAAAAAATGTTGGCGCCCCCCATTGATTGATGCGCCCTTAGCATTCGCCTATACTGCCTATGCCAAGGGCCGGCCCTGTAAATACACAATATTGGACACAGACTATAAAGGGCACACAGTTTCATTCACTAATGAAAGTTAAACACATGTTTGTTTCCACTGTTTTATTGTGTCCATAGGCCTGTCGCGATAAGCAATTAATTGACTTATCGTACGATAAATAAAAATGAACTCGATAAATTGCCATTTACATGAGGATGTGACTAGCAGCTTGAAAGGATATACTTGAATTATTATTATATATTATCATTATGTCAGTGGTCTAAAATGGTCATACAACGGTACCGACAATATTATCGTTTATCGCAATAATTTCTGGGAAAATGTATCCAACAAAATTAATTATCGTGAGAGGCCTATACATGAAACACACACACACAAACAAATCTACAGACTTACTCCAAACTGCCAAATATATTAATTAACACACTCTCACTCTCATATACTCTTTGACTCTATTTTGGGCTAGTAGAACAATTTACTTTTTTATCATTTCTACTGGATCTTAGATCTGCCCATGCGCGATACGGGTCGGCAGTTGCGGCTCCAGAGTATTTTTGTTGGGTAAGCTATGGTAGGGCTAACCCATACAGTGGTGGGGCTCAAGTCAGTATTTGCAATGTAATTACATACACGCTCCCCTTGACAGTGTAATGCCACGCGTGAGGTTTAGATTATTTCCCTGTCTCAATCCAAATTGAACTGTATGAAATAAAAAGGCACATTTGTCTTGTAGTGAATAAAAAGGGCGACCTGGAGCCAATCCTGCAATTTCCCCACAGGTGAAAGAGTTGACATTCTGAAAACCCAACCCCTGCAGGGGGGTCTGGGGGGATTCTCCCCCAGGAGATTTTTTGAAATACTAACATAAAATACACATTCTGGTACTCTCTTGAGAAGAAAAATAAATAAATCTATTACTTCACATTTAAAAAAAAGAATGCCATTTTAGTTTGTTGTTACTTTGTTCTGAAAGCTGAACCTGCTGCTCCTCACAGAGAGAAGAGGGAAGAGGCTGTGTGAATTACTTTACATTGTGGATAAGGGTGGATAGCCCCCATTGTTCTGTGTGTCAAAATGAAACACAGCCCACACACCTATCAATCATCAAACCGTGGGGTCTTATTTCATTACGTGTTGAATTCTATCAACACGTAATGTTGTATCGATGTATAGAGATGTACTACAGCAAAAGTATTCTCCGTCGGGACTTCCTGCAACAACACCACGCCGTTATCTTGATTCTGATTGGCCAGAAGACATTATCAAAGATGTTCTATTGAGAAGACGATCACTACGTGACAAAAGTTTTCAAAACCGTTTCTAGTCTTCGGTATTCTTGTTTTTGGTATGAGAATAGTTTGGGCAGCGTGAGAGCGTGAGATTGAGAGTGAAAGCATGTGTCACACGCCAGGTGAGAGTTGGCAACCCTGCAATGCTAACACTGACCCTCTGAATTAGCCCCGAGCGAAAAATGCTAACCTATTACCGCACCGAAAATCACTCCTAGCTCCCTTATTTCTTATCCTAGCTCTGCACATCCAACACATCGTTTATGATCGTAAAGACACAGAATGACACTGAAAGATACAAACTCGCGACAGGGGAAGCAAACACAGACATCACAACACGTACCTTTACGGAGCTTTTACAGGGGATCGTCTCACCGTAGCTGTCAATCTGATCAAAAGACGTGTTCAATAGCATTAAAACGAGAAAAAACGCCGCTGAATCGGTTAATCCATAGGTTGATAATGTGTCTGTGTAATAATTGTTTTCATTTATAATCCATAATTCCATTTTTATGTAAAAATCGGAGAGCAAAAGTTAGCTGCTAATGGTAGCCACCAGAGTTATCGCAGCTTCCGGTCTTGGCTATGCGGCAGTCTAACACACACACATGACCAAATAAGGACTATGTGGGAGTTCCCCTCGATTCCATTGGCTCTGACGGTTAAAAAGAGATGTCAAAATCCAGCAATATGGAAAATTCACCCAAATGGCCCCAAAAGAGGTTTATTTTTGCTAAATCTGTCTAGAAAGGTCAAATATCACTTGTTTTGCATCAATATTGATACAGGGTACTTATTATATGTTGTACTTTGGATTCCTAAAGCTTTTAGTCTACTAACCCATCATCCAAGGTTAGTTTTCATTATAAGTACAAAATATTTTTTGGACGGACACTATAATTTACAGTTTTTTACCATGTTCAATCTGAATTTTCTTTAAAATAAAAAACATCTATATTGATTCTGACTTTTCTACATCCAACTCACAGGTTTATCATTACTTTGAGAAAAAAGATTATTAATTTAACCCTTTTAGAAGGGAAGATATGGTCATTTGTTCTGGGAATGTCATTTTCGAGCCTGAAACCTGAAAAACAGGCTTGGGGCTTAACGAACATTTATTGACACATATCATATGATAAATGTTAAGTCTTTGGCGATTAGAGCCCGATCCTGAAATCGTATATCTACAGGGGGAAATGCATCCGTGAGCATATACAGATGAAGCACTTATTTTCGGACTCCAGCTTACCTGTTCCTGCCTACGACCTGCCTACGACCTGCCTACGCCTAGTTTGGAGGAAGGTCAAGCCCTCCCACTATTTTCCAAGAGGGCGTTGCCAGATTTTCAATTTCAGGTTTTAACAAGGAGATGGCGCTTCATTCACAAATACAGAAATGGAGCTCTCTCTCCTTCCAGCGCTGTTTTAGTGAATTACTGACGTTAAAACACGTTAATAACGTTTTAAGGCGAGACACCCCAGGTGAATAGGGTAATTTTTTTAACTTAAAGATATCAGCTAAATTGATTAAATATGTGCATATTTGAACAAATTTCAGGAATCGAAATCTCAACTTTGGATAAAGCCAGGTTCAAAATTCTTGTTTCATTTT
This sequence comes from Gobionotothen gibberifrons, assembly GCA_943591055.1. Classification (NCBI taxonomy): domain Eukaryota; kingdom Metazoa; phylum Chordata; class Actinopteri; order Perciformes; family Nototheniidae; genus Gobionotothen; species Gobionotothen gibberifrons. The sequence goes on along the minus strand of CALSBZ010037198.1, from coordinate 2,845 downwards.
GTAGTCATATTAGTATCTAAGGCTTTTACAGAAGGGATTTTGGATATCTCTTTTTATCACTCCATAAATCAGAAAATACTGTCAACAGCCCTAAAATATCAATTTTCTGCATGTTTTTAGGTATAAAATGATATATAATTCAGGCTATGAATGATATATGAACAAACCCTTCTGTAAAAGCCTTCATAATATTGATAGGAATATAACTGGAAGGTTTGGTGTATGTATGTGCAACTGAAGTGGAGATTTCGAACTCAGAGTAGGAGAAAAACTAATTTTGAGAAAACGACCTTTACTGTAAAGATTGCAGTGTGGCGCTAGCTAAACCCTCCTGTTCTTTGGATGACAGCTTGCGCCTCGACGCACTCCGTGAAGGTATTTTATGATCAGTGTCATTTGTTTTTTGTATAACCTTGCTTCGTGCAAGTGACAATTGTTGTCGTCTTCTCTGTGAACGTTTTTTTCGGCGTTCTTTTGCCATTTTAAGATTTGAATTTCTAGCGGAAAGCTAACCAGGAAGTGTTTTAGCACACCACGGGACGCATCTGAACGAATCACGTTCGACAACAGAAATGTTGTCGAACCCTTGTTCACAGGTCTCACTGCTTTCACACCGATTTGCATACTGTAGAGTGAGCGATTAGTTTATTCCCTCAGACGCAATTCAGGGGGGGAGAGAGCTGTGGTTGATGGGAAAATACACAGCTGAGAGCTTATTTTTTAATATATGAAGCGTGAGCTGTATGCTCGAGTCTTCCTGTCTGTCGGCTGAACTCTGCTGCTCCGATGGCGGTCTAGCTTCAGCAGCTACACTACCTACGGTTCGTTCGTTAACAGTAACTGTGCGGTACGGAGTCACTGTGGCACAGACTGGACCGCTGGTGAACAGCTGTTAGAACGGGCCGTTCAGGTGTTCAAAGCAGAGCTCCCTGTCGGAGTGGCAGAGCGTGATGTGAACTGAAAAGTGTTTCTGTCGCAACATTTCAGAATAATATATATGATATGTTTTATAATGATTGATCATTAAAGTGTTCTCAAAGCTGGTAAAGGTGCAGCTAGTTTGAATGACTTTGTATACTGCAGGGTAGCTTGTGAATTTACTCCAGGTGGAACTAAAGTCTGATTTAAGACTTGGTTATATTTCACATCATTCATCCACGTCGACGCGTCGACTTCAAAATATCGTCGACGACATAATTTCCTCGTCGACGCATCGCCACACACACGTGGGTCACCCAAAACAACAACAAGCAGTTCGCAATCGCACTTTAAACACTATGGAGACTGAAACGGCTACCACCTCCTCCTCACAGGATTGCGCACGAAGCCCTGCAAAAAGCCCCCAAACAAAAACGTTATCGTTTACTTTCTCCGTCTTTATATGTAGATATTACTTTTCTCCGTTAATCTCCGTCACGTTGTGTCCATAGCAACAACAACTTCCTGTCAACAGCGTTACCTCTCCTTCAAAATAAAAGCATATTCATAAATAGGAAGCCAAGCCAAATTACACTTAGGACATGTACGACTGCAACGAAAGTAACAAACGCAATGCGATATCCTTTTCAATTTCAAAGAACACAAATTGGGTTAATATCTATAAAACAACAATACTGTAGAATAACAAAATGAATGCCGTGAATACACCAAAATACACGTGTTAAAGCGGTTCGTGCGGGTCGAATATTCGCTGCTGATTACTACCGAATATCCGGAGCCCGAAAAATGGTATTCGGGACAGCCCTAGTGTGTTGTGCAGCTTGAGTTCTGTGCACTTCGGTAGTGCTAACTATCTTATAGCTCTCCGTGCGGTTTGTTCGTGCTTGGTTGGTTAGTAGTTAATGTTAAGCTACCTAGCTAGCGGCGCCAGTTGTGTGTTAGTTAACGTTTGTCAGCATTTAATGTTGGCTGGAATGGTAGCTAGTTTACGTCTGCAGAACACCGCTATCTAGCCGCTACTAACCCGGAACGAACAAAGTGCACAGAGAGCTAACTCATGTTATGGTCGTTTACGAGTCAAACATAACATTAGACTAACGTTAGTCAGCTTATAGTATCAATGTATGTCAACTAACGGAGCCAAGCAATGTCCAGGCCAGGGCTGCACGTAAGCTGGTGCGCAGTTGTCATGAATGAAGTAATATTTTTTGGTATTTATTTGAGATACATTATGTTTTTTATTAATCAAACAACAGAAAAATAATCGTTAGATTAATCGACTAATCGATAAAATAATCGCCCGATTAATCGTTTTCTAAATAATCGTTTCCCCCCAGCACTAGTCGACCCCGATATCCCGCATTTGACCGATTATCGGTATCTGCCTTTTTTTTATCAAATTGCCGATAAAACTTTGGCTCTGATGCGGCCGCTTCTCTGGCTGCAGTCACCACTCTCTGTACACGAGCAATGTCCCGCCCACAGCGCTCTCTGATAGGCTAATACTGGAGTGTCAATCAACACTGAAGATTTTCCGGGCGGGAGCCAGCCAGAGAGGCGGGACCTTCTCAGATTACAGGCAGGTGCGAAAGAACGCAGACACAGACTGAAGCAAGCAGCAACGCTGAGCGGCAAAGCCATACATGTGTTAAACCGAAATTCAATAAACATCCCAATCCCCTATGCTGAAGTTGCAAAAACACCACGATCTTATGATCCAATTCTATCAGTTTCCCAGTTGCCTTCTTCTCCATATCGTCTCTTTTCTCTGCTTTCCCGTCTCTTTCCTCCACTACTTCCCTCGCCTCCATTTCCGCATTCCAGCTGTCCACATTCCTGGATTCACGTCTTTCTCTTTTGACATTCCAGGCCTTCCAGCCAGGCCTTGGGGGGGGGGGGGGGGGGG
>CALSBZ010037187.1:13096-29063 GCA_943591055.1 Gobionotothen gibberifrons | reverse complement strand
AAATAGTAAATGCAAATACAATTTCAACAGATATTTAATAAATCTAACTTACTCAGATACTTGGTTAATAAAAATAAAATGTCCTCGTGAAATTGATTTGGATTAATTAAATATATGTTGCCTGTTTAACTAAACATTTGGCCCACTATTAGTTAATCCAACACATTTTAATTGTTTTTTAGTTAACTTGTACTTATTTTTCTTGTTTAAATGTAGTCAATTTATTCAATCATTTTTAATCAAAGTTGTTGAACTTAAATTCTACTAATTATATTAATTGTCACTTTATTGCCTCAATTTTATTAAGTAACCAATGGTCTTATTTTTTAGGGTGTATAGACAGCGGCGTGTCTTATATCTACAAGCCAACATGTTGGCTAGAAAATTCTCTTGGTGTTCAGATAAGGTTAAGGTGAACCTCTTCAGAGCTTATTGCACTCCTCTCTATACTGCCCCCTTGTGGGTCAAGTATAAGAAGGCGAGCCTCCATAAGCTCCAGGTTGCATAAAATGACTGTTTGCGTATACTGCTTAGAAAACCAAGGTGGTGCAGTGCAAGTGAAATGTTCTGTAATGCACGAGTCAACACGTTCCATGCTCTTTTGAGAAATCTGATGTACAAATTCATCTGTCGATTGAATGTTTCTCATAACTCTGTCATTACGCTGCTTTCAAATCCATGTCTCAGTGCTGTACGATACCACCTCTGTGGAAACATTGGTATAACTGCCTTTTTTAATTTATATTTGAGTGTTGTAGGTCTTGTAATAATGGAGATTACAGAGTCTCTTTAAATAAAGATGATGATTACCCCAAGATGGCTCAATTTACCCCTTGACTCAGATCAACTTACCCCTCAGAGATGCATTATATCCTTTTGATTATTAGAAGACATCCTGAAGTAAAGGTTGTTGTTGTTGTTGTTGTTATTTGACTTCTATCTAATTTGTCCTTGCCTAGAGGACAACATAAGTAAAAGTGGCTAATCTTTCTTCACTCTCCACTACACATCAAACACCCAGCAGCCTGTAGAGCCCCCACTACAAGGAATACAGTAAAGACTCTTTCTCCTCTACCACCATGTAACTGCAGAGAATCTGAGAAACACAGTCGGGAAAACTGAAATAACATTTGAAAGAAGATGATAGAAAAACAAATATGACGACATCATGAAGAAATGGCTCAGATCCGCCACTTCGGCAAAGACCTCCACCACACCATCCATAAAAACAACAGAGACAGCTACTGTGTCACATTACTGGCCTATAGATGAGAGTGGCGCTATGTCACGCAAAATATACAGCCCCGCCCACTTTCTGGTGAAAACAAAGCATCTGCTTGAAGCAAAAAAATATATAGTTTGATCATGTCTAAATCAAATCAAATCAGGTTTTATTTATAAAGCACATTTTAAAACGATTTTTGGTCGAGACCAAAGTGCTGTACATGCAAATAATAAATAACACATTACTACATTCACAAAGAACAGAAGACAATAAATTACCACAACAAATATAAAAATCCAACACAGGGAATTGTCCGTAGTCATACTCTGCTCTGACTAGAATGCCAGGGAGAAGAAGTGAGTCTTTAGTTTTGTTTTAGAAACCCCTAGAGTCTGGGCCGACCTCACATGGAGGGGCAGAGTGTTCCAGAGCCTGGGGCCAGCTGCTGCGAAGGCTCGGTGCCCTCGGGTTTTGAGCCTGGTCTGGGGCACTACCAGCAGCAGCTGATCAGCAGACCTTAAAGAGCCTGTGACACGAGTTTCCCCCATCATCCAAACCCATACATTTGAGTAAATATTGTCCCCTTGAAAACCGTTACTGAACTGATTTTGGATATTTGTACTTTGATATCCATTAATCTGCCCTTCAATGTGACCATATTCTGGATCTTCTCGGGATCCCCTTGTGTGTTATGAAGGTTTTTCTGCATGTAAACGGTGTGCAGAGTCAAAACCCTCAAAGTACACCCTGTAGCGAGTAACACTCTAAAACAGAAAATACCTCCCCAAAACGCCTCGTTGGTGAAACGTCATCATCCATTTGATTAGTACCGGGTACGTGCTTACGTAAGCACGTACCCGGAACTAAATGGGCCAATCCGTGGAGCCGTTACGTTACGTCCGCGGAGCCGTTACGTTAAGCCCTAAAGTAAACATGCATTGTCCTAAACTGTTTTGAAGTAAACATGCATTATTCTGAACTGTTTTCAAGTAATCATATATATAATCCTTTTTGTTTCATGCCTCTGACACACACACACATTCGCCTCTGTGCACACTCCTCGCCCTGTCGTACCACACGGGAACATCCTGCCAAGGTCGTACTTGGAGGATGCGACCCTCCCTATGAGAGCATTGTAAGATAACAGTCAGGAGAGCAACACACACACTCATATTATAATCAGCTGACACACACACATCCCCACTTACATGCTGACTTAGACATCTAGCACACACACACATATTCTTTGAAGATTCATTTTGGGGTCCATATAATCTCAAAGCACCCATATATCTGTGTCAATATATCCGTGTACAATGTTTAATTGTCTGGGAAAGTAAAGGAGGGAATACATGTGCAAGATAAAAAGTGATTCTGTCCTTGGGTCTCTCTGAAGATCTCACGCTCTGTTCACAAGAAGAACGCCTTGTTCCCGGAACTCTGATTAGCTTAAAGGAGTAAAATGGGGCGGAATATCCGATACACTTCCGCCCCCAACCTGCCTAAACGCTTTTTCTTAGAACTCTGATTCGCTTAAGGAGTGAGATGGGGCGGTATATCCGATACACTTCCGCCCCCAACCTGTCTATGTATACTGATGTTTATGCACCAAAAAGGACACCCTTGTTTCTGACTGGCTGGTATCGATATCTGTATCGCACGGCAGCAGAGCTGGGAGTCCAGAGTACTCTGTAACTTGTATTGTGTTTTTTACCATTAAATCAGATTATTGTTATAACTTTTATTCCGGTGTTTGAACTCCTTCTTTATTTAATCTGACCAGTCTCATCCAACGAACGGCGCGGAGCACAGGTGGGGTGAGGCCCGCCACAGGTGGTTTTGCTCCAACAGCCCCCGTTGATTGGTCCAAATTGACCAATCCACGGACTTCCTCACACACACACACACTCAGTTTTTCTGTCTTTTTCAGAAAATAACCACAACAGTGACAAAGGTGATTATTTCAGCAGTGCCAGCTTTGGAAGCATGTGGGCCTTGAAAAAGTCCTCAAGAGCCAACAGGTTAGGCTGCCAATTGTCATCTCGGGCTATCGGAATGATGACTTTGTCTTTCGTAGTCCAGACCACAAAGTAGCAAGTCTCTCTTGCAGTGAGGTGAAGCTGACCTTGCACTTGGTGCCAGTAAGGATGTTCCTCACGCAGGCTGAATGTTTCTCCTTCCTTACTGACACAGAAGCCCTTGATTTGCAATGCTTCACTAATTGTCATTTCCCTGGCTCCGTAGGGACACTTTACCTCCAGCACAGCGGAAGACCCTACCAGACCATCTGGAGATGCCCCCAACAATCCTGATTGGGAGAGCCACAAACCTGACTCATGGACCTGCATCTGGGTTGTATTAGCTTATTCGTTTTTCTCGCGTCCAGGAGAGAACTGGTTTAAATAATGAGATCAGTGAGTCTCGGCTAAAGTTTCAAATGGTGGTACTTTAATAAAGATAAGGCGTGGTAATGTTACAAACAGGAATCGTTCGAAAGAGGAGGACAGCTGCAGCCTCGTTCCTCCGTGGATCCGGTCAAGAAGAGGCAGAACGCAACATCTTCCGTCATTTTATAACTCAGGTAGACTCCCCCTCCGCTCTCAGCTGGCGTTGTTGTAGCCTACTTCCGCTAGTTTCTCCAATGTCCGATATCACACTTTACAGAGGATCTTTACATTGTATATTCAACACATGACTAAACACGCCTCTTCTCTACACATTCTCTTGCATCACTTTATTTATCTCATTTTAACGGCTGGTAACGTTTACGTTTGGTCAAACATTGAGGTCAAGTTACTGTCGGTATTTCAGAGATAACTTCCGGCATAGCTTTTCAAAATAAACTTTTATTCCCTGGTTTGTTCAAGCCGGAAGTCTTTTCAAAATAAAAGCTTAACATTAGACCTTGTGCAAAAACTTCTGTTTTCTCAGTAAAAATCAACATTTAAACTGATGGCATGTCTAAACTAAATTATGCCATAAAACATTGATTAAATTACTAACAGTTGCAGTGGAGAATGCAGACACCCTCACATTCATTCATAGTCCCCCACTGTACAGACAAAACACCATCAAGGGCCTGTTGTTGCCCTAGCACCCTGCCAATAGGGATGGGTATCATTAAGGTTTTAACAGTACTACTACTTTTATCGATACCGCTTATCGGTCCGGTCTTTTAACGGTACTTTTATCAGTTCTTTTGGAGAAAAAAATAAGGTAAACTAACTAAACAAAATTGTGAACAAAACTAGCTTTTTATTTAAATTAAATACATAATATTTCACATAAAAAGAAACAACAACGTTTTAACAAATCGTATTAAATAGGGGCTACAGAGCTACTAGAAAGACAGTCAAAAACGGTGCATTTCTCCTTCTGAATGTGGTGCACTTTTGCAAGATGTTTAGACAAATTGCTCGTGTTACCGCCCTTACATGCTAAACTCTTATTGCACTTTAGGCAACGAGCATCGAGACGGGTAAAGTTTAACCACACCTCGGAGCGCTTAGTTCTCTCCGCCATCTCCTCCGTGTGTGTGTGTGTGTGTCGCCGCATATAGCAGCTGCGTGTGTGTAAACTGCCCCGTCCCCTTGCAAGCAGGCGGGGGAGAGAGATCGAAAATACTACAAATAATTATAGAAGCATTTTGCAGTCTTTTTGCATGTTAGAAACGGAGTTGGCGACACTAAAACTGCAATATAATGTTTGTGTAGCAATAATACACGTACATGTATATTTTTTACATGTCTCCAGTACCGATAAAAAGGCCGCTAACGTCGGAGCTTAACGGTACCACGGTCTTTAATAATTCAGCCCCGGGGCCCGTTTAATACCGGGGCTCGGTACCCATCCCTACCTGGCAATAAGGGAAGCAGTCACACGCTTTGACCTCAGGACAGCTCCAAAGTTGCTGGCAGTCAACCTTCCTTTCCTGAACAAATGCCAGTTTGGGTTGGTTCGCTGACCAGTGGTAGCCACCTGAATTGCCCTCTGTTGCTCCTCAGACAATGCCATGCTTGCCACAATTGCCTCAGGTCCCTGATGCACAACGGATTTGAGAATTTAAGGAACAGTAAGTGTTTCCAAGCTGTAGTGTTCCTCTTCTGGCTCGCAGTGTTGCCAACTCCATAGTAAGGAAAGTAGCTATTGGCTGTCCGAAAAGTCCCCAGAAGTCGCTAAATGACGTCATCGCCTAATTTGCATATCATGTAATGGCGGCTGTAGGAGAGAGCATGGGAGAGGGGAGTACAAGAAACTTGAAACCACCGGAGTTAAATCCAGACGACGAGTAGATCAGAAATGTCTCTATTCTGCAAGGTAACATTTCTTTTTTGTTTCCCCCGTCTTAAGCAGAACATAACTCAGAACTCTTGCTAGTACTCTTTTCTTTTTTTAAACATGTTTAGGACTACAAATTACCTTTCTTCTGTTGATTCTTTTTATTTTTTTTGCCATTGAAATACGCCTAATCTCAACAATTATTTAATGACTTTAATGGTTTGTCTTGACCCGCATTACATAAATCACATTTGTTCCATGTTAAATGCTAGAATATTCAATGGTGGAATTGCTAGCTATACATCCAACCCTCCTCTTTTATCCGGGCTTGGGACCAGCAAAGTGACCCAAAAGAGACACTCTGGCAGAGTTACTTAAGTTTTTTTCATTTCTTTTTTTCTTTTATAGTTTTTTTTGTGTGGATTTTCTTAAGTTTGGTTTACTTTCTAACCATATGCTCCACTTAAGAGCCTAAAACAAGTCAGAGAAAAACATGAACATTTTTGCCATTACTATAACATTTTTAAAAAAAAATTTAACTTACGTTTTTTTTAAGTTTTATTTGGGGTTTACTAACCATATGCCCCACTTAGGTGCCTACAACAAGTCAGAGAAAAACATGAACATTTTTGCCATTACTATAACGTTTTTTACATTTTTTTTTTTACTTACATTTGTTTAAGAGTTTTCTTTGGGGTTTACTAACCATATGCTCCAAGCAGCTGATGTGCCAAAAAGCTGCAAAACCTCATCAGGCAGCTTGTGCTCATAGCAAGCATCATCAGACAGCTTCAGACCATATCGGACATAAAGGATGGAGTTCAGGGTCTGCAAGGACATCCGGTTTCTGAGTTTGCTTTTTACCACACTCATCTGGCTGAATAGTCTCTCGACTTCAGCATTCGAGTGTGGCAAGGACAGCACAGACACAGCAGCCATGGTAAGTTCGTGAAATGGATTGTTATCAGCTGCATCCCTGAATTTCCAAACCTCAACCCAGAAGCCCACTGTGTTCTTTGTTTCATTCCACTTTCTCAGATGGATGGAACGCCACTGCTGGACAATCTTGTCTATATCTGCAGGAGAGTAGCCAAGGAGCTTGGCTATTTTTTCGATTTCTCCCAGGCTCTTACTGTGGTTTAGAGTTTTCTCTACATTGAAAACGGACATGTACTGCAATGCCTCAATATTGTCCGGCAGTCTCAACCTCAACTCGTGATTGAGGGAGATGTTGAAGGCTACACACCGCTTTCGGACCTGGTTCTTCTCCTCAGGCGCAAGAGCGAGCTCAGCTGCCTTGGACTCAAAAAGGTAACCAAGGTACGGTGAGGGACTGATGTATCCATCAATTGGCTCTTTGAGAACATCAATATTGGCAAGTGGATTCAGCACCCTGCTACTCACAGACTTGATCAGGCTAACCAAGCTGTCAAGTAGCTTCAAAGGATCCACCTGCTCTCCCTCAAAAGCCTTGATCGCCAACTGCACCTCACCCAGCACCGACTTCAGAAAAGTGAGGTACAAAATGTTCTGAGGATCACTGTACATGGAGTGTAACACCTCAGCCATGTAACAGTGTTCACTGGACTTGGTGACTGCAAAATGCAGTTTAAGCGCCTCCCACTGGTCCAAAATGTGTGTAACCGCTGGTTCAATGGAGAGCCAACGTGTCGCACACACCTTGGTTATTTGTAAGGGCTGCTCCCCACAGTTGATGGTCTCAAATATGGCCTTATAGGCGTCCCTGCGCTTTGGAGACACTGAAAACCAGTTATAGGTCTCCCGTACCAAGTACTCCACACTACGGGGGAGGGTGTCATTGGAAGCATGAGTTACAGCAAGTTGCAGAGAATGACACACACAACGAATAAGAACCAGATCTTTGATGCCATACTCCTCCTTCAGCACTTTATGGACCCCATTATTATTCCCCGTCATAACTGAGGCATTGTCAGTCCCTATCCCCAGGAGTTTCTCTTTTTTGAGACAACACTTCTCTAGGAAAGCCACAAGAGCTCTGGCTATAGATCTGGCATCTCCTCCCTCCAACTGAACAAGCCCCAGAAATGTTGAGACAATTGTTTGTTTTGTGTTACTAAAGTACCTTATCACAACCCCCAGGTACTTAGAAACACTGACATCAGTGGACTCATCAAGGAGGAGGCTGAAACGCTGGTCACCCACATCTGCGACCAACTTTTTCAGGAAGTATGGTGCTCGAACACCATTAATCATCTCGGTGCACTTTGTCCGATGCAAGTGCTTAGCAGCAGTGGAGTCCGAGAAAGCAGCTTTACATGCCTCCCCAATGTGATCACATGCCAGCATTGATGTTACGAACTCAGACACTCAGGCTGTAGGACCCAATTGCACGACCCGGGAGACAGAGGTAAAGTAATTTGAAGATACTTTATTTTTCCAATAATTGCAGTGAGTAACAAAAAGGTTTACAATCAATCTCTATTTGAGATGACAAAAATAGTGAACCAAACTGAGAGCGCTCACGTAGTGAGGAATGAGTAATCTCCAGAGTATAATAACTTCGACCTGACCATAGAAAGACAAAAACGAACTGACAAAGAACACTTGGGAGACAGGGGAATATAAGCACAGGGTAACTAGACACAGGTGGGACCAATCAGGGGCGGGGCTGACATTGATGAGCACAGGAGACACAGGTGAAAATAATCAGGAAGCCTGGAACGAGAGAAAGCAAACGTAAATAACATGAATCTCTCTAGCATTTCTGTCGGTGCACAACAATTGAACAGTGTTCAGCCATAGCTAATGCCATGATGGCTTCAGCCTTTTTTGCAGAGTCAATTGGTGTTAAATAATGGCAGCTTGCTTTGAGTGGCACTGTCATAAGGCTTTGCCTTTTGAATATGTTTTTGGGTTTTAACATGCTTCTTGATGTCAGACAGTTTGGCATAGAAATCCCCCTTACAATAAAGGCAGTATGAACGCGTGTCATCTCCAATAAATGGCTTCTACCATCCTTTATACTCAGGGTTTGATTCCCACTCCTTTCTGTATTTTTGAGAATACAATTTAGACTGTGCCATGATGTCTAGCTTGTCACAGAGAGGCACACACACAGTGGACGAGGTGATTGAGTGACTGAGGCTGTGTGAGGCAAAGCAAAGCAAAGGCAGTTATTTATTATAGTGTGAAAGTGAGTGAAGAAACATTTACATTTACAGGGATGTTTCATTCAAGTTGCACATACCAGATGTTTGACACGCTGTGTCCAAATAAGGATGTCTCATCTCTCACATCTCTAGCCTCCTGCCATGCAAACCGCCACTACTCAAATAGGGATGTTTCACTTCTCATATTCCAGCTTCTTGTTATGCAGACTGCTACTATTTGATACAAAGTAATTAAGCACACACATATGTTTAAGCAAACTACTGGCACTTAACACATGGCGGGCCAGTTCACACAGACTACTTAACCCCAATACAGTGTTTTTGACATAGCTGGAAACTGTGAACACAGGTTACTTTAAGGTGTAATAGTTCATTTAAATTACTGGTCATAATATGAATACATTGAATTGCATTAGTTATATTGTAAAAGGAATCAACCACCCCATAAAGAGGAAGAACATTATCAGTCAATTGAAGAGATTGAATTGCTCAGTAGCACTACTGCAGGAGACCCATTTGAGTGCAGAGGAACACAAAAAGCTGAGAAGGGAATGGGTGGGGCAAGTTTTCAGTGCCTCATGTGGAGGAGAAAAAAAAAGAGTAGTAGCTATTTTGTGTCATAAGTCGTTATGTTTTGTTCCAGAGAAAGTACATGAAAACAAAAAGGGACGCCATGTTTTGGTGGTGGGGACAATTGGGAATGTAAATATAACTATTTTTTAATTGATATGCTCCAAATGAAGAAAATCCCGGCTTCTTTAAAGAAATTGCAACACTTCTAGCAGAAAACGCAAAGGGAATAATCATAGTCGGGGGGGATTTTAATTGTGTTGTGAATCAAAGAATAGACAAACAACCACCTGTACCCTTAGCAAAATAATCTATAGAATACTATAGAAAAATCTATGGACGAATTCTATAGATATTTTCTGTAGAATACTACAGGATTTTTGCGGATATACTATAGAAATTGCCTACGTGTTTTACTATAGATTCTGTGAAATAATCTATAGAGTACTATAGAAAATTCTATGGACGAATTCTATAGACATTTTCTGTAGAATACTACAGGATTTTTGCGGATATACTATAGAAATTGCCTACGTGTTTTACTATAGATTCTGTGAAATAATCTTTAGAGTACTATAGAAAATTCTATGGACGAATTCTATAGACATTTTCTGTAGAATACTACAGGATTTTTGCGGATATACTATAGAAATTGCCTACGTGTTTTACTATAGATTCTGTGAAATAATCTATAGAATACTATAGAAACCCCCATGAATGCTTTCTATAGAACTTTTCTGTAGAATACCATTCTGTAGAATACTATAGAATTTGTGACCTATATTCTGTAGAATCTGTGGACATTTCTATAGAACTTATTTGAAGAATACTATAGAATGTTTGCAGATATTCTATAGAATTTACCTATGGATTCTACTATAGATTCTGCAAAATAATCTATAGAAAAATCTAGTATGATTCTATAGAATTTCTCTGTAGAATATACTGCAGGATAGTGGCAAATATTCTATAGAATTCATCTATGAATTTTTCTATAGATTCCACCAAATAATCTATATAATCCTATAGAAAATTGCTATTGTTTTCTATAAAATTGTTCTGCAGAACAGTACAGGATTGGTGTAGAAATTCTATAGAATTAACCTATAGATTTTCCTATAGATTCCATAAATAATCTATAGAAAATCCATGGATGTTTTCTATATAACTGCTCTGTACTCTATAGAATAAGCTCTACAATATGAATGGACAATACAGAATCTTCTATAGCTAACATGTGTTTTGACCAAGCGGCAAACTCTGGGGAAGAGCCGGGACGCCAATATGGAAGTGCCACACACTGCAGTTCATATATTGGCCGATAGAGACTGACTGCAGAAAGGAGCAATTTCCATAGACCCCCATGTTAAAATGCCCAACTTTACAGCAGAAAAAAACATGTTTCTACCCATGGATGCAATACATTTTATTATGAATATAGTTAGATTCCACCTTCATGATTATGAATCTGTGAGTGAATTGTTTTCTAACACGATCCTTTTATTTATATTAGGTCTTAAAGTGTTTGCATAAATTAGGGCGTGGTCACATAGAGTGACGGCTCTGTCAAGTGACTGCTGCTGTTAGCGTCCTGTCTCTCTGCTAGCTGCTCCGTGAAGCTACAGGGACTCTGCCTGCTCAGCTCATCCAGGGAACACAACTTGACCCCGGCCGTGTTTGTTCGTTCTTCATGCTTATATATCGGACTATTGTGACTCGCTCTGCGGTTGAAACAGACAGTGCATGAATGCGGTTCTGCGGTAAGTAAAATTCGAGTACTTATGTATGTGTTAATGATTTTAATCAGCTACGTAATTGATGTTAAGGCTTGGGTTAGCTTGTCGAGTGGTAGCTATGTCGGTGCTAACGATGCTAATCGTAGCCTCCAAGTTAAAATCATAGACTGTATATATAAAGGTTAAAACGAAATAGACAAGTGGGATAATACTGTAGAACAAACGGCTTCTGTTTGAGCTTGATAAAATAAGGTCATCCTTGTAACTTAGAGAGATATGTTATTATGTAGGTAGGAACTATGCATCTAAGGTTCATTTAAATTGGCTATGCTCAAGTATGTAGACAAGCTAATGTCGAAGTAGTGTATGTGAAATCAACCTCACAATAAGATGTGTGTATATTACAATTATTAATGTCATATTTCAAGATGATTACGTTAACGTCACAGTCATCTGAAGAACGAACCGAAACCTTGTTGTTTTTATTAATTGCATTACCAAATTGGTATCAAATAAACAGTAAGCATTGGTAACACAACTTCCAAAGTTACAGTAAAATAAAAAGGACCCTGACTCGGACAATACACAATCCAACATGTTCAACAGAAGAGAATCAGTTATATTGTTTGTACACATGGTACTTTACATATATATCTGTTTGTTTAAAGTGTCCAGGTGATGCAGACAGGCTGGACCAGAGAGTGAGAGACAGAACTGGACTCCTCACAGCAGTGAACTTCAGCACAGGTACTAAAGACTCTATTTTTTCATACTTTACAAAGAATCAAGAAAGATATTGGTTTAAATAAATGAAGTATTGACTTGAATACACTGATATACATTCCATTAAACAATACTAAATACTAGATCACCTACACATCAGTTAAGTTGAGGGTTTTTTCCATGCAAAAAGTTACATTTAAAAAATGTGGTAAAAGTTATTCTTTCAGTGAGACAACAGAGCAAGCTTCTACAGTTGCACTACATTTTGATAACGGTTAAATAGTATGTTGATAATAAGATATATTTCAATGTTGATGAGCTTCATACTGTTCATTCATAATCTGATTGTCTTTGTAGCTCACTGTTTAAATAAAAACATTACAATTACAAAATAATTATTTCTACAGCCCCTAAACACACAAACACACCGCTTTCATAAATAACACACTTGTTCTGCAATAATATGTTTTATGTTTCCTGTCATTTCTGTTAGGAAAGGACATGCCTGAAAGACATGACTCAACATTTTCTCCTTCTCTGAGGGTCAAGAAGAACATCCAAGAAGAACATTAAAAGCTGATGTTATGAGATTTTAAGACCAGTACAGGACATTCACTAAGAAACTACTTGAACTTGTGTGTGAAAACACAGTCAGCTGATCGAATGCAGCTATTTCCACATCTACACTCCATCAGCTGATTATTTCTATTTGCCTCACTTTATGAGCTTCACATCACTTGTGCCTTGTACCGCAGAGTTTGCAAAGTCACAAATAAATCGAGCCAATCTTCAGTCAGATGTGAATGTGTAATCTAACATTTTCAGTAAGAATATTGGACGAAAGGAGTGCAAATACAAATACAATTTATTGAAATGTGAACCAAAAGTTAATCAAACATGTTTTAAATAAAAAGCACATATGGACAGAAGGTGTAAACCTTTTAAATGTATAAGTAAACACATTTAGTCAAATAAAGTGACAGACTAGGCCTGTGCAGTTGGTATCAGCTATGCCCAGCATGGGCTCCTCCATCAGGCCTGGTCCTCGTCGCTGAGGAAAGACCCTCAGTCCTCTCCAAACCAACAGACAGGACGTCCATCACACGGAGGATTCTCCCTGAAGTCTCTGCAGCTCTCTGGACACCACGCTGTCTCAATCCGTCCACACTGAATATGAGAGGGGAAAAATGAAAATAATAAATGCTTTAGACAATAAGAAATATAAAGTTGACTGTTTTTTAGATTGTCAATACTATTACTGTATAACTAATATATCAGGTTAAGAGGCACATTCAAATAAAGATTGGTCTTTAAATACATTTTGTCTTTTTAATTGTTTGTCTAAAGTCAAGGATCTAGAACTGGTGCTTAGTTGTAATGATACAGTCTGGTTATTATGCTGTTTGGAGATGGCCTCACAGGTAAGAGCACTAACTAGCTACCATCACATGTACCTTAGCTTGACTTAAATGTATTAAACGTATAGTTAAGTGATATCAAAATAAATAACTAATGTCATGCAAACATTAATATTTGCTTGATTCCAGTGTTGAATTTAGCACAATTGCATACAAACGTTAAGGGATTTTAAGATTCTGAAGTATTATGCTAAAAACTCAATAACTTAGATTATTATTTATAGTTTTGCGAATAGTTTCATGTCCGCTTACCTTAGAAACGTAAAATGTGACAGCAGTGTGCAGATGGGGAGCATGTTAGCTTAGCTTGGTAGCTTCAGCTAGCTCTTGAACTTTCAGCTCGGAGGCAGCAGGTCCCGCCTCGGCTCCGCCTCTTTACCCTTATTTGGAGCAGGCTGGAGTTGAACTCTGACGTCGCTGTCGAGCCGTTAGTGGCCGACTCCGCCTACTAAGGGCTTCTCGGCAACTCTGCAGAATCCTATGGGTGACGTCACGGACCCTATGTCCATTTATATATACAGTCTATGGTTTTGACATTATATAGAATATTGAATTATATAGCAATGCCTGATATTGAGTCACGTACAGCTATATATTTGATACATGTTTCAGAGAATGCCCCACAGTAATTATGTGTTACATGCCATATAATAGACTGCAAAACAGAGTAGAGTACTGCAGACTCCAATTAGTTGTTTGTAACAGACTCACACTAACAATATATATTGTTATATGTCACTTATATGTAGCTTTAATCTCCAATCTCCAACAGATAATTACAGTTAGTTACATAACAAAAAGTGATCAACAGATATACATACAGATGCAGTCACATCAGAATACAAGGACGGGTATACCCTGCTTTATATAGCACCGGATTCAGTAAACTGTACAATACAAATTGTGAAGCATGGCAGTGAGTAAAGTATGTTACTATCCAAGCTTCACAATTTGTATTGTACAGTTTACTGAATCCGGTGCTATATAAATGTATTATTTATATTTATTTTAGGTTTAATATAATATTGAATCTCTACTCTATTGGCTGGCGTCTGGAGGTGTTGCCACTTTCCTCGCCGAGACCACTTTGGCAGCCCCGTTCAGTTTCTGGCGGATGGCCAGCCGTACCTCCATGTCCGTCTTGGTGGCGAAGATTTGTTTTGCTGCCGCTATAACAGAATAATATATTGAAATTTGCATTAAAGCCATTCACCAAAGAATATTGATTCATGAAGGTAATAAATCAATAAAAAAAATGTAATGCAATGGCTAATATAAATAGTAATTTAATCAGTACATGTATTCATATTATAATAGATGGTCGTTTTATGACTATATATATATATTACTACACAGAAACTCTACAAATAGTTCACTTAATTCCCAGCATCACAACATTGTTTTCCACTACACTACAAAATATGTATAACTACCATGTACTTGGAAGATTTCGACTTGCACATGATTTCAATATACAGTATATCTACTTTATTTGCCAAGTTGCATCATACTCCCACCTAACACACTACGTATATATGACGTAGTGGTTAGGTACTGTTTAGGTAATGTCTTTAAAATACGTAGTATTTACATAGTACATGTATATGCACGTACTTCAGCAACGTTAGGCCAACTATGTAGTTATATTACGTTGTGAATACGTCACCAGGACACGTAGATGTTTATTTGGTGATCTGAGATTTGTTTTTGTACATATTAGTTAATTTTAACGTTATTTAATTAATGCATAGAAGCAATTTTCTCCATAGAACCAAATTATTAGTTTTTGTATGTGTTTTAGCTCATGTGAGAATCGTGTGAAAACTAGAATACATTTTACGAAAGTCAACTGAACAAGTGTGCACACTGCACACAATAGAGGCTTCTCAATACTCAAATTTCCCCTCCTCAACTCCTCGACTCCTCGGTCCTCCGATAGTGACCCGGAAATGAATTTCAGCGCGCCATTTTGAAGGACATCTCATTTCTCTAAATGCACACCGAGGACCGAGCGTCGAGGAGGCTCTCTGGAGGAGCTATAACCGAGGATACACTGATGGTTCCTCCACGGCTCCTCCGCGGATGCATTTCCGGGAACGGTGGAGGCGTGACGCACGGCCGGACTTATCACAGCCAATCACAGCTCTGCATGCATCCGCTGGATATTATTTTAGAAACTGCTTTCATCGCGTCGCGATGTTTCCAGAGAGAACAGCTGTGAGGTCCGTGCATAAAGCAGAGCAGTGTGTAAAATATATATCACTCAGTGTAACAGTTCTACTCTCTTTATTTGCTTTAGTTTAGTAGATAACTACAAACAAAGAGTCGATATTTTTCTAAGACAATTTAGTGCTTCACATAATAAAATACACAACGGCTGTATCCTGATTATGCTTTAGGAGCTGTGCGTGTGTGTGGTACAGTGTGTGTGTTGTACAGTGTGTGTGTGTGTGTGTGTGTGTGTGTGTGTGTGTGTGTGTGTGTGTAGGTGTGTGTGGTACAGTGTGTGTGTGTGTGCGTGTGTAGGTGTGTGTGGTACAGTGTGTAGGTGTGTGTGTTGTACAGTGTGTAGGTGTGTGTGTGGTACAGTGTGTAGGTGTGTGTTGTACAGTGTGTGTGTGTGTGCGTGTGTGTGTGTAGGTGTGTGTGGTACAGTGTGTAGGTGTGTGTGTTGTACAGTGTGTAGGTGTGTGTGTGTGGTACAGTGTGTAGGTGTGTGTGTTGTACAGTGCGTAGATGCGGCGGACAGACGGGTCTCAGTTGGTTTGGTGTCCTCTGCTTACTTTTAATACTTGTAAATACAACTTTTGGCCCGTAATTTCAATTCCCCATTTCAGCGACCAGAGAGGGGGGGGGGGGGGGGGG
>CALSBZ010037187.1:0-12996 GCA_943591055.1 Gobionotothen gibberifrons | reverse complement strand
TGGTACAGTGTGTAGGTGTGTGTGTTGTACAGTGTGTAGGTGTGTGTGTGTGGTACAGTGTGTAGGTGTGTGTGTTGTACAGTGCGTAGATGCGGCGGACAGACGGGTCTCAGTTGGTTTGGTGTCCTCTGCTTACTTTTAATACTTGTAAATACAACTTTTGGCCCGTAATTTCAATTCCCCATTTCAGCGACCAGAGAGAGGTGGCGGGGGGGGGGGATATATCCAGTCTCTGATCTCTGTTACGTTATTATGAGAGTGCTCTCATACTTTAAATGGTATATATGTATATAAATATATTTGTGTGTGTCTGTCCGCATCTGTAGCCTGTTATCGTCTCATTATACCGCACTGTGAATGAATTAAAGTAAATATATAAGTCGTCATGAACACATCTGTCCATCAGACAGAGGGCTGCTGTGCCTCCTGTCATCATTAATGGACGTCTCTTTAAAATGACCGCTCAGAGGAGAGGAGTTCTCATTTCTCTAACTGCCTGCTGCTTCCCCTCCTCTCTCCTCGGCTCCCCTCCTCGGCTCCTCTGCTCGCATCTCCTGTGGGCGGGACTAAGTCTCGAGGATAGGAGTCGAGGAGGGGAGTCAAGGAGGGGACATTTAAGAATTGAGAAGTATAAGTATATAAATTTAAGTATAGAGCAGTTGCATGGCGGTTTGGCCAGGCAGTTGGAATCTTTGGTACGATCTTTGTTCAGATTTTGCGCTTTTACAGCGGGAACTATGACATGTTTAGATAAAATATGACATGTTTCTTTAATAGTCATAGAACATGGAGGATATGTGAAGCAAAGTTTAGCACAAAGTAGAGACAAACATTTGCAGGGGAAGCCGAAAGGTCATGAGAAGGTGCCCATTTGGTAATTTCACTACGTAATCTCACTACGTATTAAAAACATATCAGGCAGTCCAGAATTTCTACTAAACCACTACGTTGTAACTAGGGATGCGCCAGAGCCGATCGCATGACGTAAAATACATGACACTTTTCTCTGTGCGCGGCAAAACAAGCTCGCCAAAATGGCTTCACCGGTCTGGCATTATTTTAAGGTGTCCGAAAAAGACAGTAAAATAGCGGTATGCAACGTGTGTGAAGCAGAAATCCTGCAGCTCCGCCCGCCGGACCGGTGAGCGGAGCGAAACACACAAGAGTTAGACCTACACTTCGCTATTTTATCTACCTCTGGAACAAGCTAAACTAGTTATAAATATATTTATTATTCACTGTCGAGCCAGTTGAGGTGGTTCGGGCACCTAGTTAGGATGCCACCTGGGCGCCTCCCTAGGGAGGTGTTCCAGGCACGTCCAGCTGGGAAGAGACCAAGGGGTAGACCTAGGACCAGGTGGAGGGGTTATATCTCTTGGCTGGCCTGGGAGCGCCTTGGGATCCCCCAGTCAGAGCTGGTTGATGTGGCCAGGGAAAAGAACGTTTGGGGCTCTCTGCTGGAACTGCTACCTCCGCGACCCGACCACGGATAAGCGGGAGAAGATGGATGGATGGACTGTCGGGTCACTCATTACTGGATCAGTGAGCTGCTGCGTGAGATACTGACAGGCTGTCAGGAGAGGGAGAGAGCGGGGTTCCTGCAGGTTTCGCGGTGATTCCGGCGATCGGCCCCAAAATTCGCGATCGGAGCATCCCTAGTTGTAACTACGTAGTTAATATGTAAATTTGTTAGCTGGGACTATTGCTACATATCAACAAATCTTACCAATTATTTCAGCAACCTCTTCTTTTGGAATGCTGTCCTTCCTCTTGCCAGCATCAGACTCCTTACTGGCCTTGTAGCCAGTAAGTGAGTGCTTGGCCATGTACTCGGTGGAATACAGGCCATGGAGGAGGTCATTGACGAACTTCTGCAGCGAGGTGGTCGAACATCGCCGAATCTGCCACTTGGCTATTGGGAACTGCAATGAAATCCAACAGCATATATTGTATTTTATTTATTGACTGTGACAAGTAACAAATAATAATAATAATAATAATTATAATAATCAAAATAAAAACATATAATAATAATAATAATGTACCATCTAATATCCACACAGACTGAAGCAGGTATTACAATTGATGATATTGGAGTTTACAATCGGAATTGATGCTGCTGTAGGTTACAGTAGGTGGATGATATTGGAATTTCAACATATATTATAATGGTGATGGCGAAATGGATCTTTAGGCCACCATTTTGCACAATATCTAGGCCAATTAAGAGATCTGGAATAATGAAATGAATGATTAAACAATTCTCTACTCTTTTGAATTGATCTGCCGCTGACGGTACCAACCACTTTGCCACGGAGGCTCAATTTTGATATAATTAAAATTGGATATACAAATTGACACAGGCACTGCACCATGACACTAGTCCAGCTGATGGGTTTGGAAGTAATACATCTGGAATTCTCTTCCTACTTAGCGGAAACATCAAATTGAAAAGATAATTCCTTACCTTTTTTGCTGATGGGGAACCAGCAACCGATGCATCTCCATCATCTTAATCTCTGTAAGGCACGCAAAGTAACAACTAATTAACTTCCCATCCCAATAGTATGCAGTGTTTGTTAGAAAAATTTGCTCAACCCTTTTGGCGCTAATTTTATATTTTTTGTGCATTGCTCAGCGCTGGATATTTCATATATATTTCATATATATTTCATATATGTATTTCAAATAATATGTATTTCATATATGTATATATTTAGTTCATATATATATATATTTGATATATATATTCCATTCATATATGTAGGCCACGAGTGCATTAAGGTCAAACGTCGACTAGTCGCCTGCCTAGGGTTAAACAGAAAAAGCTGGTTTGTTGTAAATAATGAAACACTGCATGGCCCAGAGACATGTACAACCAAAATCCAGTGTGTACTAGAATCATCACAATTATAACAGAAGCCCAAAACACAGTAATAATTATTCATAAAAAATGTAAAACTCATGAATTTACCTCAGTGTACTTGACTCTCGATGGAAGGGCCTTGGAGGTGTCCTCATGGGCATTGTCCCATCTGGCAGCTTTGGAGCTGGCGTGTGACATAGCCGCTCCAATTTGTCAACAACATCTCCAGCGACTGGAAATATTCATTGGCACATTTCAGACATGGGGTCGAAGTACATATTTTTTCTAATGTTAGCTTAAAACATATTCATAAACATTGTATATATAAAGGTTTTGGAACACAACAGCATTCAGTTTTCATGCATTAGCAGAAATAATGCAAATCACCCATCCTCCATGTTTTGGACTGCTACTGCGATCAGACCCGCCAGACTCTCTTCCCCCCAATGTAATAAAACAATTATCTGTAATGCTGAATAAGTGAAATTGAACACTTACTTTTGTTCATCCTCAATGCTGCCAGCAATGCAGCTTTCTCCTCCTCAAGGATGTCTATTTTTTTTTGTAGTAGTTCGCATTTGCTGCATTCCTGGTCGCGATGCGAACATGAGGCTTCGGACGGTCCACTATTGTCGTGGCTGTGTTGTCCGTACTTGTCCTGCAAATAAATATGTATTAATTATTTAAAACTAGGTGATGCCCATATCATGACACAATTTTGGGTAGACATACTTACATAAATACATACACACCTACATACATAAGCAAAGTACAAATAAAGGTACCAGAAATGTTGGTGTTTAATGGTGTATATAACCAAATATAATGGTGTCAAACGGCACAAAAGTTATACTTCTCCTATATTTGTTACCATTACACCCTGCAATACCACTACGCTGACAACAATGTAGCCATGTGCACGAGTATTGGAATTTCAAAAACCACTAGTCCTGCTGGCGAGTTATCTTGAAGTTCTACCCTTGTAAATAGATATTGTATATATGTTTTTTTTTTGTATTGGACCGCAGACATAAAATGATAATATATATTACATAACATAAACAATAGTGAGTTGCATGCTTACTATTGTATTGAGAGTAAACTCCACTTAGTTGAGCTTATATATATATATATATTTACCTTCAGCTGTTCCAATACTGATGATGTCATGCTGCTCATTGTCTTCTTCTTCTTGGCAGCGTTTGAAGGTGGTTTGGGAAGGGATGGTTCTTCCTATAACATAGAAATACATGTATTGCCTTATATATATGCAACTTGTCATGGCTGATGAATATAAGTTATAAATGGTGAATATAATGTAATATGGTGAAATGTTGCTATGGATTAACTGATTTCCTCAAAAGCTAGACACTAATATTAACTGTATCTCACTTCCACAATTTATTTAAACAGGCCAGCATATATGCATGGTACGTTAGATGAAACCCAGCCACCATGGCAGTAACCATCACTCCTAAAACTAGGATGCAATTATAAATTATATATAAACACGTTTATTAAACTGCCATATACTGCATATGACTGACAGTATGATGCAGACAAACACAAACCACCAAATCTAAACTGGAGAAATGTAAACAAATTAAATTACATCATGGTCTTTAAGCTTCCTCTTCGGTTCTCTCTTCCCTCGGCCCCGTTCCGGTGACTGCGGCTCTGCACTGCCTAACCGCACCAACTGGTCCCTGTGCCGCACAAGATGCTTACGTTGAGCTGAAAAGAACATAACATATATGCATATACATTTTAGTTAATGATTCAGCCTTGGGTAAGACTTTTATAGTCTATGGCTATGACGCGCATAATGCTAAACGGGAGCAAATGTTAATAGGGGACCCAATTATCCCAGTGGTGGCCGCCGGAGCTAACGGAGCCGCAGGGGGCTAGCTCCCGGAGCTAGCGTGTGAATGACAAGCATTAAGAATAACAAAATATAGCTAATTCTCTTGCAGATACTAGTCTCATTTGATTATGAATGTAACGTTTATATAGGGGAACTACACTGTTAGCAGTAACTTGGTATGCATGTATTTCATGTTAGCTTAGCTTCTTAGCCTGAGCTAGCTCGGCTCCGCCTCTTTGCCCTTATCTATGGGTGATGAGTGACCCGATAGTGAATAATAAATATATTTAAAACTAGTTTAGCTTGTTCCAGAGGTAGATCAAATAGCGAAGTGTAGGTCTAACTATTGTGTGTTTCGCTCCGCTCACCGGTCCGGCGGGCGGAGCTGCAGGATTTCTGCTTCACACACGTTGCATAATAATTAATAATAATCGATTAATATTCGCCAGGGCTGTCCGATTTTCGATCCCTAGCTAGCACACACACTTTTTGTCCAACATGTTTCTTCTAATTATAAATTACCACAAAATGTACTGGACAATTTACTCCATTCCCTGTATACTTCTTTCCAATATTATTCCAAAAACGAAGCTATGAGTGAGGATACATTATTTAGACCTAGCTCTAGTAAAATATCTATAGATAAATATATATTTATTGTGTGGATTCTGCTTACCTGCAAACTTGACCACCTTAGCCAGCGACAATTGGGTATCGCTCCCCTCCACTCCGCCTTTGGGCCACGCCACTTTAACAACCGTGTCATTCAACGACACGGATTCCACTGTCAAAGGCGAAGGCTCTTGGATCCACGACACCTTGCCGATGTCAACCGCATTCTCAGTATAAAAATCAAAAAGAGCGAAATCCATTTTCTTTCTCTTCCATATCTTTTCCACAACTAGATAAACAATCTCGCTAATATACTGCATTGAACTCTGGTTAGGAGGTTTAATTCGAATTGTCCAATCACATTTAGGATAAGTCCCGATCCACTTCCGCCAGATATTGGATAAGAGCTACGCGCTCATTGGATGATCCATACTATATTAGCTTAGCTTGGTAGCTTCAGCTAGCTCTGGAGTTGAACTCTGACGTCAATGTCGAGCCGTGCCGACTCCGCCTTCTCGGCAACTCTGCAGAAGAGCTGAAGCACATCGACGCAGCCACATCTGTCACCCGTCATCGCTAATGGATAGACTGTATACAGTCATCAATGTGTAAGTACATGTGTCATATATGTCCCTTGTCTGTAGATCTCTACATCTAGATCGATCTAGTGACTATATTTTATTTGGTGATAGAGAGACGAAGTCCCCTTCCGACGGAGCTCATGGGACCGTGGTAAATTTGGTTTTATATTGGACATTGGATATTCGACACATTCGAAAAATCTATTTAACACTGGCTTCGATGGACGAATTGTTGTCAAACCAACTTCGAGCAGTGTAGGTGAAAAAATTCGAGCAGTGTAGGTGAAAAAATACGGTGAAAAGGCCAAGCCGCATAATAGATTCATAGCATTTTTTAACATTAAAAAAATAGTATAAAATCAAAAGGTGGGTTTTTTGAAAAAAAAAGCTTTGTGTTAAGTGTAGGGCAATTAGCTGAGTTAATCTGATGTGTTTTGACACGGGTAGGTGAAAAGGCCAAGCCGCATAATAGATTTATTGCATTTTTTAACACTAAAAAAATAGTATAAAATCAAAAGGTGGGTTTTTTTAATAAAAAAAGCTTTGTGTTATATAGGCAGGCCTTGTATTAACACATCGAAGTTGGTTTGACAACAATTCGTCCATCGAAGCCAGTGTTAAATAGATTTTTCGAATGTGTCGAATATCCAACGTCCAATATAAAACCAAATTTACCACGGTGCTCATGGGACCCCGGAAGCGGAAAAATATACATTGAAGTCAATGGAGAGATAAACGTTATCTTTTGATCCCGTTTGAATTGTGCCACGAATTACACATATGATGTTTGTCAATTTTAAACAATCCTTTCCATGTAAAAAAAGTCACAGTTTGTCGTAAAACTGTTGAAATATAAGACTATGAAAAATACGCAACTAGAATGACTACAAATCCCAGAGTCGCGTAAGTGATGTCACCATTGTTTTCCTCCACTAAGAGATAGCTAATATCAGCGCGACATAGATAATATAAGATAAGATAACTTTAACAAGATGCCTGTGTGCTTAGTACCAGGTTGTTATCATACCAGCAATGGGTCTTGCTCGTTCTTTCGCCTCCCGTCTGATGAAAGGAACAGGAGTGTCTGGATCAAGTTAGCTAGTAGCTAGCACGTTAGTTCGGACTGGCCGGTCCCGATATCTGTATCGCACGGCAGTGGAACTGGGGGCCCGGAGTAAAGACCCAGGGTACTCTGTAACTTGTATTGTGTTTTTTACCATTAAATCAGATTATTGTTATAACTTTTATTCCGGTGTTTGAACTCCTTCTTTATTAAATCTGACCAGTCTCATCCAACGAACGGCGCGGAGCACAGGTGGGGTGAGGCCCGCCACAGGTGGTTTTGCTCCAACAACTTTGGTGACCCCGACGTGATGAGAGCAGGTCTATAGAAGGGTCACCGGCAGCCAGCGGACGGAATTCAGTCCAGGGTGGACACCCGGATACCACTGACAACTAACCAGGGCCCTACATAATATAAAGGTAAGCAGATACCTGTTGATTACCAAAATCTGTGATTGGCTTACTACAACATTTTAGAAGTTGTCAGCGGCATTCTCAGTGTTCTTAGTCACGGTAAAAATACAATACATATTTTAGTTAAATACAGAATCTGTGTGAAGCGCAGGGTACTTAAGTCCCTCGTCTGACAGTAAGAAAAGTGCTTTTTGGGAGACAGATTGTTTTTAAAAAAAAAACCTGGATTCCAGATTCACAAAAATAAAAAGAGAAGATACAGAATCTGTGTGAAGCGCAGGGTACTTAAGTCCCTCGTCTGACAGTAAGAAAAGTGCTTTTTGGGAGACAGATTGTTTTAAAAAACCCTGGATTCCAGATTCACAAAAAAAAAAAAAAAAAAAGATAATAGGCCTTAAGTCCTGCGGGCGGACCAGCTGGGGAATTCTGTGTATTTGTATGTGGGGATTTCAAGAGGAGAAACGCGACTTTCAAAATCAATTTGAAACGACCGGATCTCACAAACTCTTGCTGTGGGATTAATCTGGACGGCTAAACGTGACGATAAAAGATTCTTGTGGTTTGAGATTATCTCCTTGTGGGGGCCACATCGCTAAAGAGCGGTGTAGAAGCGCCCTCAAAAGCCGCATTTATCCGTTGAAATATACATCGCACAAAAAAAGCCGGACAGAATGTACAAGGGAATAAGCTCTGTGTGATTTTTTACGTCAAACCTGTGTGATAATTGAGAAAAAAGAGGAGAAAGTGTGCAGGTTGAAATCAACTGAGACGGAGGAAGTTCATTTGTGGTCAGCTGCTGCCCTCTGGAGGCGAACAGGGTGTGTAACAATATTCTGTGTCACCTGAGGTGAAGCTTTGCATTTTGGATTCAGACTGTGTGCACGTCTGAGTTAGGGACATTAAAAGTAACAACAGGAATTGTCCAGTATATTAATAAATACGAGTGAACATAAAAGCAACCTAGTCAGATCATAGATACGAAGTCAATCATGGAAGGAGAGTTTCAAAAGAGTGATTTAGGAGTTCCGAGTCCCGGGAGCCTCCGCGAGCAATGGGAACAGACTGAGAGAGTGATTAAAGGAGGGTCTGCCTGCTATTTTGCTCTTGCGTGATGAAGGGGAAGATCAGATTAGTGACCTGAAGTTGGAGTGAATACATTGAAAATTAATAGATCAATGTGTGATTTGATGTAGTAGATATATTGAAATAAATAAGAAACTATAATTCGTTATTTTTAGCATAATTTTTGTAGGATACAGTTACGTCACAGTGTGATTTATGAGAAGCTGGTGTGCAGCAGCAGGCAGCTGCAGGACACAGGGAGGAAAAGAGAGGGACAGGAATTAAGAACATTAAGATGTTCTGAAGAGTCTAGACAATTAATATTAAGAAAGTTCACAATTGATACCACTAAAGACCGTTTTGGATTAATAGAGCGTGTCTGTCATAAACATTCATGCTTAGATGGAATAAAGTGTTGAGATGTCCTCAAAAGGTGGGAGTTTTCACAATGCCTTTTCTTATTGAAACAATTAAGTGATAAGATAACTGTTCCGTGATGATTTCTTTAGGTTTTAGCTTTAGTAATGAAGATTACATTTTGTGAGGAAACTTTGCCACCAATAATTCCTTAAGTGTTCCAAAAATATGTTCATTAGCTGTAATCAGATTACTTGGGTTTTCAAATATAGCGCGTAGTGAATACAGTTAGTTTTGTATTCTGTTACAACCTAACCATGCTTGTAACACAGAACTTAGATAAACAATTTGAAAATGAATAGAATAAGCAAGTAGATATAAGATGAATCTATAGGGATTAAAGGAGGGTTTCCTTGTTTTGCTCATTAATTTAGAATCATTGAAGGAGAATGGTGTTTTATGAGAGCTGTCATTCCTCATGGTTTTTAAAGATAAATCATCAGTTTTATGGACTTTGATGCTGAAATGGATCATAGTGGAGAATTAATACCTTTTTGGTTTCAAATTTAAGAAGATTTTAAATATGATGTTTATTTTATTTTCCTAACTAGAATTTAAAAGCAGGAAGTCAACTAGACAAAAGAGATTTTACGATGTAATTGTACTGCTTTAAGTGAAGTAGGGAATCTGGGTAAACTACCACCATTAGTTTGTTTGAACATTCACATGTTTCAGCATTCCTGACCATGTAGACACTCAGCCATTTCGTTGGGAGAGATTTAAATTGAGTTTTTCTCTAGTAGCTGATTTGCTGTGATTACAGTAGCATTGAAATGGTGTGCACCACCTTTGGATTGGACTCTGAATCAGTGTGCTGGTGAAGTGTTGCTCACTACAGAAACAGAAGAACTGTGCACAGAACGCATCTCTGAGGAGAGTTTGACATTTTGTTTGTGCCTCGTTGTCAAGGCAACAGTGGTGTGAAGAGGAATTGCAGTTTTTGGGGATTTCTACTGTGCAGAGGACAACGTGAGTCTGCTGATTGATCACATTGATCCAAGAGTTTCCTTCCCTCCAGAGAGAGTTCCTTGAGCCCAAAGACCAGGGCCGGTTCTAGCTTTTTGGGGACCCTGTCACTGACTGCAGCTGAAGAGGACAAAAGATCACTGACTGTTCTCAGAATAACAAGATCTTGAGACAGGCTTGTTTCAGACTGTTCAGACTCTCAAGACATTATGCAATGATTTTACGGCATAACTGTGCAAGAGTTTTCCAGAGGGGGTGTAGAACATTATGCTTGGTTTGAAAAGAAAAGAGGCTGCTTGTTTAATGATGGTCTGGAATGCTGAAAAGATTAAAGTTTAATGTCCTTGTTTAGCATTCAAGACATCTGATTATTATGTCACACGTAATAATCTTGACATAATCCCAGCTATGGGTAAAACGTGTGGTTGTTATATCATTGTTATCAGGAACTAAAAGTAAATAGTGAAATAGTATCTTGTTAAAGATGAACGGATTTGATAAAGGAGAGGGGTAGTTATATTGTGAATACTTCACAAATCATTTACTAATGTATTTTGAAGAACAAATGACAAGAATAAGAGTCCAATTTTGTTTTGTTTTTAGTTTAAATTGTCCATTCCCAAAACTGTTCACCTTAGGTCTAGCTTTAGACTTTGATAGTAAATAAGTATTTAGGCTTATTTTATATATCTTAAACATGTTGGCTATTTACTAGATAGAGAGTAAATGAGAACATTTCTGAAGATTGAATATTTGTTCCATTTCTAATATTCTTATTTAAAACGTAATTTTAGAGTAACGAAGGCTGATGCGTAACTTAGAAATATGTGCTAGTGATCTGTGATGTAAACAAAAGAGGCTTTGTTTGTTTAATCACCAGTTAAATCTGATAGAGTAATAATGATTGTTTGGCTAAAGCTTAGTTTAAAACTTGATGTAACATTATGAGGTATGTTCACTTCTAAGGGTAAACAAATTGATAACATGGATTATTGTTGTTATTATTGATTAATTTGGAATATTAATTAAAAAGGCTGTTATCTGCAGGTTCACTTAAGGATGCCTTGCATGAACATTTTTCAGGCTTTGTGTTTCCTAGGGGCAGTACATTAATGAAGTATATTGATAATTTGTTTGTTTAACATCTGAAGAAAATGGTGCTGCAACCACGGAAAACTTTGTTGCATTGTTGGACATCAACACAATGATGTCACTGATTGAAAACTCCAGCTGGTAGAATATCAAAGTGCACTACTACTATAGGACATGACTTCTCGAGACTGACTTGACTTAGACTTTGCAAAGACTGAATGAAGGTGAATTGATTTGTAAATTCCTGACTGTTACAGTAACACTGACCCACCGACAAGGTGATTTTATTTTGGGATGCACACAATGCTTTTGGCAGTGGATTTCTGACTATGCCACATTAGTTGAACCATTGTGAGACATGACGCATGAATTTTGTTTGACTCTGCATGATCCCTGCATGGCTTGATGACTATGTAACTTGATTTTTAACATTGCTGATTCTTTTCAACAGGAGAAAGTGTTCCTGATGATGAGGCATAGGGCTTTGAAATAACATTGCAGGAGAAGATGGCTACTGTGAGGTATCTTATTTGGGAAACATGGTCTCCATAGTTTGGAGGACAATGTTTCCAGGAGGGGTATAATGGGTTTATTGTTCAATTTAGTAATCTAATTTTAAGATGTATTTGATAATATTTCTGGGGCCCAGGAGCCCTGAGCGTAGGAAAGGAAGTATCAGACTTTTCCACACAGGTTGCTGACGCCAAAGGGGGACCCGAGAGGCACGAGGCCAACACCGCGGAGTTCGTCTGACTGAAAGTCATCAGACCCAAGTGGCTCAACCCAAGGTTCTCCGGCCCCTACCGAGTGACGCAGAGGACCTCCCATGCCGTCCGCCTAGAAGGAAAGGGGGACAACTGGTACCACTGGAGCCAGTGTGCGGTCGGGAAACCACCTGCGAGGACCCTAGACGACATCAGGACGGATCTGGCCCTCACCAAGGAAATCGACCCAGACGGCGCCACCAGCGGACCGAAGGAGGAGGATCTCGAGGACGCAGCAGACGACCCAGACGGCATCACCAGCGGACCCCGAGGAGATCCCTCCAGCAGACAGCCCAAAAGCCGCCCAGCAGGCCGGGGGACAAAGACACAACAGCTCGCGAGGCAACCGATGAGTCCACGTCCCTCTGATCAGGTTGCTATCACCTACACCAAACGCCACTTTGTATATCAACCAATTTTTTGAGAGACTTTGTTTAATAACCCATTATTTGCAGGACTTAGTACAATCTTGACCATATTGTAGGCGCGATACATTTGATGAGCTCACAATTAAGTAGGCATACTGCATTAAAATGTCAGCATTGATATTGTAATCATGTTTGGTAAATGGAAAAGTTGTCTCTTTTGATTTCTATAGCTATTTTTATTGCTATTTTAGTAACATATGGATGTTGTTCATTGTGTGTTAGACTCATCAGTTCCACCATTGAAGGAAAAGCTGCTCCCTCCCTCCATACCAAATGCCCTTGTTGGCTTGTGGGTCGGAGGGGGAGGACGAGTATGATGACTCAACAAACAAGGACGCAGTTTTTTAACATGTTTTGTTCTCCCTCCACTGTCATAAGAAGTTGTTATGGTGGGCTGTTCCTAAAGGTTTAAAGTGCTCTAAATCCCAGCTTCTGATGGATTTATATAAATGTTGCGGGACGGACACAGTAGAAAAGAATGACAGTGGCTATGTTGCTTTGTGTGTGATCTCAGGAGAAGAGATCAAAAGGGGGAATTAAAGTAAACATGCATTGTCCTAAACTGTTTTGAAGTAAACATGCATTATTCTGAACTGTTTTCAAGTAATCATATATATAATCCTTTTTGTTTCATGCCTCACACACACACACACACACACACACACACACACACACATTCGCCTCTGTGCACACTTCTCGCCCTGTCGTACCACACGGGAACATCCTGCCAAGGTCGTACTTGGAGGATGCGGCCCTCCCTATGAGAGCATTGTAAGATAACAGTCAGGAGAGCAACACACACACACATATTATAATCAGCTCACACACACACACACACACTCATATTATAATCAGCTGACACACACAC
>CALSBZ010037185.1:0-12434 GCA_943591055.1 Gobionotothen gibberifrons | reverse complement strand
ACGTAATGTTACAAAAATAAAATCAATGTGCAGGCTTACGTGAACACGGTTCTACATGAACAATACGGGCTGTTTAATAAATCAACAGTAGGTGGCGATATATGCTCAAGCGATTCGCCATTAAAGCAAAGAAGAAGAAGAACTCCGCACAGTTGATCCCTTATCCTTGAACATATCCTGCGTCGGAGCACAGGCTAGGTTCCAGGATAAGTCACCATGGAGATCTAGCCCGCTAAAAAGTGAATCAGCTTCGTAGTACCGGAAATCCCAGAAGTTATCTTGCTAAACGAAAATCCTGCTTCGTAGTATACCCCCCTGGTCCCGACCAGGTTAGCCGCTAAGCATAAGTTACCATGGAAATCTAACCTGCTAAAAAGAGAACCAGCTTCGTAGGACCGGAAAGCCGGAGTTTTCCCTGAATTTAGCCGGCTAAGCGAAAATCCTGCTTCGTAGTACAGGGCCATGGTTTCTCCATTCTTACCTACCCTACCTTTAAGTAGGGTTGGGTACCGAGAACCGGTTCCGGTTCGGAACCGGTTCCAACATTTCGATTCCAACGGCATCATTTAGAAATGTGAATTTCGGTTCCGCTTTTCGATGCCTGAGGAAATGTTTCTCGCTGCTCTCCGTAGCCTACTGTATGACTGCGGCGGGGCGGGAAATGTAGCGTTGTACCTACACTTCCTACAGCGTAACCTGAGACCAGGGCGCCAGATCTGTGGAGGCGCTGTGCTGACAGCTCTGGGAGGGGAACAAAATGTTTTTACCGTTGGTGCTCATCCTAATTTTCGGCCTTGATGTAACAACATTCATAATTAAGTAAATGTAACACCCTTTTCATCCCGGTTACACTTTTCATTTGCCCTGTACGATGGGCGCTGTAAGTGATGAAAATGGGGGATGTTGGCTTATCTGGCACCCGCAGCTCACAGCCAAAGTGCGAGTGAGCGTGTTGTTATTAGCATCTGGTGCTAGCTGCTCTAACGGAAGAAGAATATGTTTCTACAATGATGTGGAGGGAGAGTCCTCTCCAGACAGACTAACTACAGCTCAGTGAGGTAAAGGACTCTTGAGTGTTTAGATAGTTCACTTTAGTCTAAGTTATCTCAGTGGGTCTCAAACGTTTTGATCACAATTTATGTAAACACATATTTCCAAGGCTCTCATAATTATTGGGATAGAACAGGTTTGAAATCATTCCAATGTATACTAAACCAGACATATCGTTTTAAACTGGAGAGATAAAAAAATATGCATAACTAAAATAGTAAAATAAGATATGAATGAACAACAAAAATAAAATACGTTACATGTATTTGTTATTGGCTATGGTAGGTTATTGGTTATGTTCACATACTTATTTAATTATTAAAATGTAAACCGATCTTTTTCTTATGGGTGTTTAGAGTTGTACACCCTAGATCTAGTATCTAGTAATTCTGCTTAAAGTGCACCAGATTGAAGCATTTTACTTTAAAATGTTCAAACATTTCTTCCCGGTATGCCTGAGAGGCAGATATGCTTGTTTTTCTCAACAAGAACTGTTTTTAAATGGGGGGGGGGGGGGGTTTCCTTTAAAAGTTGGACTGTTGCACTGTTGTTCTCAGGTTACAGTTACATAGCAGTGAATATAAACAGACTGATTAATGTGAATATTACTGTAAACTAACCTGTGTAAAAGTTTCTCGAATAAATGTAATTTTTTTGGTGGAAGAAGCATGTATAATTTTTTTACCCTGCCCCTCAAAGAATCGGAATTGAGAACCGTTAAGAACCGGAATCGAAAAGTAGAATCGGAATCGGAATCGGAATCGTGGAAATTCAAACGATACCCAACCCTACCTTTAAGTATAGTACTTGAGTAAATATACTCAGTGACTTCCCACCTCTGGCATGGATCTGTTCAGCGATCCTGCTGTTGTCTATTATCGGTGTTAGTCTGTTTCCCA
Organism: Gobionotothen gibberifrons; assembly: GCA_943591055.1. Lineage (NCBI taxonomy): Eukaryota > Metazoa > Chordata > Actinopteri > Perciformes > Nototheniidae > Gobionotothen > Gobionotothen gibberifrons. Next base: position 10,485 of record CALSBZ010037185.1, on the reverse strand, counting down.
GCTCCTCTTCCTGTTTACCAACAGCGGACAGTGTATTTACATGAAGAGGCGTCCGCAGCGGCTTGGCCCCGCCCCTCTCTGTGCCCAGATGCGTGCTCGTTCACGTTGTTCCGCAAGGCACGCTCAAGTGGACGTCCTGGCTGCGTCACTTGCGCGCCGCCACGCTCCCTTCCGATGCACTTCTTTTCCCGAAAGCCTAAAGATAGATGTTTCGTTTTCAGGTGAGTGTTGTACCCCAAATCCCATGAGTCCTATTCCTGAGGGCAATGTCATATGTTACACTGAGCTCTGTTAGTCATTACAGACAGTGTGATTTCTGTGCTGCATGGTGTCTATTGTTTATGCGACTGCTGAATTCAATGCGGTTGGCGGCCTGTGGATCAGCCCGCTTGCCTGGTGACATGAGCCAGGGGTGAGCTCCATCCAACGGGAAGTGTTTTATCAATACATCTCACTCAAGAAAGGGCAATGTTTAAAAGTGTCCAGCTGTATCTTCACATTAACATGCGGGTTAGTTTTAAAGCAGCAGTTTTACATCGACGTGGGTCTTGCGTGATATAACGTCAGCATTAGCATTGTTGCTAACTGCTACTCCTGCTCCCTCCAGGTTGTCTGAAAGAAGTCCCGAGTTCTCTTTATTCATATTGTTGGGGGAGATACTAACAGTTATACTTAACGCTATCTAAATATTATTATCTCGATGTAATGCTTTTCTCAGTGAGTATTCCTCCTCGCACTCTACACTCTATAACTCTACGTTACGAGTGCAGTTGGACTATCTGAAGTCAAACTGGATTCTTTAGCCACCTCATTCTTCACTTTTTTCATTAATTTCCCACATTTCGACCTCTGCCGTGCATCTCTGTGCAATGCTATTTGTCATGTTACCATGGCAAGCCAAAACAATTGTTAAATTTGCATAAATGATTGGCTTAGTGAAAGTATTGTCCTAGGCTCATGGCCAACAGTTGGGACTCACATTGATCATCACACTTATTCATATGGTGTATGTGACATGATAACCACTATACTAGTGTTGATGCACTGATAGCCCATTTTCTTTTAGCTTTCCGCACAATTTAAGAAACACAGTGGGAAGCTGATAAATGAAAAACAAAATACACTGTATTAATACCTTGTGTCGTAATGCGGTATGGGTATAACCCATACTTTTTCTGAACCCGAACCGACCTTAAACCTACAGGATTATTCAGGTGTCCAGTCACTTACACCATCATGTCTTGGGGTCAACTGATGACCTGAGCACTGTTCTATACAAATAACTAAATGAGAGACTCCTTATATTCCAGTGTAGTTCCTTCCCATGATGCTGTTCAGCGTAATCAGTGACCTCTCTTCTGTGTCTCTTATCTCTGTCAGACCACGATCAATATTATTATAACATAATGCAGCTCAGCATTTATATAACATTTATAAATAGTTGTGCCTTAATACTTGGTTTATACATTGTTGACCCTCTATAAAAGGCCCACATATATAGTATAGAATATTTGTTCTAATATGTATGAACACACAATAGAACTTTCCTTTTTTTGAATTACAAGAATGTTTGTCAATTATAGTAGAAAGACAATCTGAATTGACAAGTCAGACTTAAAAGAAGATCAGTCTGTCCAGAATATTGCATTCAATCTATAGTTCATTGTTCATCATATCTGTACCTCTGGTACTACCAGTGCTAGAGACACTCATGATAGAAGGGATTCACATGTCCAGGGCCCTTGTTTTGTTATTGCAAACATTCCATAATGTTCTTGCAATATTGGAATGATCCCTTATCAAGGTCCCAACCTCTCAGTCTGCTTCATGAGATATTTTACAATCTTATTCTTGTCATTTATTCTCCTCCTCTTGTTTGTTTTTTTGCTAACCATTCCTATTTTTCTTCCCTATCTTTTCTGTGATCTCCATGACTCCCTTCCTCCCCGAACCTTCCACTCACTCTGTCTCTTGGCCCATCATCTGGTTTCCATGCAGTCCCTGGATGAAGACTGTACGTTGGAGGAGGAAGATGACGGGATCATAGAAGAGGAAGATGAAATCAATCAGTTTAACGATGACACCTTCGGAGCAGGGGCCATCGGTGAGTTATGCGTACAATGTATTGGAGAGTAGTTAGCCGATTACAAACCTAAATTCTGAACATAACCTGGCCCAAACCAGGTTGAGTCTGCAGCATAGGTTGTCCTGGCGATCTAGGATAAAAGAGATCCACCTCTGTATCATGGAGAACTCTGACTTTATGCTCAACCTATCTACGCTAACCCACTAATCTGGTTCGCAGTTTACCCCTCCTGTCACAACCTGACAGTGAAGATATTATACTGTGTCTGTAGGTGCTCATGATTGTTGTTGGTCACCATCATTAAAAACCAAAGCAGTGACCATCAACTGGCGGCCCGCCAGACATTCTCATACGGCCCGTACGGCGGGGGTGACTGTGGCGCTGGCGGAGTGGTTAGTGCGTTCGCCCCCACCCATTTTTTTTTGTATACAACGTCTTGTGAGTAAGGTGCAGTACCGGAGTCCAACAGAGAGGCAGCAGCTGCGGGACAGTAGACTGCGTACTGCGTAGCCTTCCCTGCCCTGAAGAAGAAGTGATCCTTCGTTGTGAAGAGTCTGCTTTATGCGCTCAACAGAGCCCAACAGAGAGGCAGCAGCTGCGGGACAGTAGCCTAGAAAGTGATCCTTCGTTAGCGTGAAGAGTCTGCTAAGCTTTATGCGCTCCACAGTACCTGAGCGTGCTCCACTAGCATAATGAATAGTAATGAAGAAAATGAACACATTTGTTGCAATAGTAATTTATGCACAAACTACATTACTACTTGTACTACAACATTTGAATCATCAGTTCCTCCTCATTTTCCTCAATTGTTAATATTTGGTTTATTAAAATAATTATATTGTGGTCATTGTTAAAAAATTTCTGCTATTATTATGAGTATTATTATTAGTATAATGCGCTTTCTGCCTTCCGGTCATTAGGAGTTAGAAATGTAATGGCTATGTAATAGATTAGATTAGAATCTTCATTCTCCTAAACTATACCTTTTATATTGTACACACCACGCCGCTCCTCCGCTCCCTTCACTGGCTTCCAGTAACTGCTAGAATCCACTTCAAGACCCTGGTACTTACGTACCATGCTGTGAATGGATCTGGCCCTTCCTACATCCAGGACATGGTTAAACCGTACACCCCAGCACGTGCACTTCGCTCAGCATCGGCCAAACAACTCGCTGCACCCTCGCTGCGAGGGGGACCCAAGTTCCCATCGGCAAAAACACGTGGGTTTGCTATCCTAGCTCCAAAATGGTGGAATGAGCTCCCCATTGAAATCAGGACAGCAGAAAGCTTACACATCTTCCGGCGCAGACTGAAAACTCATCTCTTTCGACTCCACTTTGAGCGATAGAATTACTAACAAAGCACTTATATACTAATAAAGGACTGGCTTATCTAAAGCCAGTTGAGTAGCACTTGAAATGTTTGGCTCTATGAAACCTGATGTACTTATATGATTCTGTTTTCTTCGAGTTTGTATCTTCTTGGTCGAATGTACTTACTGTAAGTCGCTTTGGATAAAAGCGTCAGCTAAATGCAATGTAATGTAATGTAATATGTTCTACTCTTCACTTATTTGTCAGCATAGGTCGGCGTTGATGTACAGAGCCGACAGAAGACCTTGTTTATATTGGCATCATATTGAAGCCAACTCCATCCATCAAGCCAGTGTGGCTGAAACGTTCTCTCCCTCTTCTTCTCATGCTCCCTGTCACTCTCCTTTAACTCCACCGGTGACATTATTTTATTTGAAGATTGTTTTTTGCCCGGCGCTTGGCCGGTTACCGCTGGTATTAAAAACATGTTGGCGAATGGTTAGGTTGCGAGAAAGTCTGTAGTGAAGGATCGCGCTCCCGCTCACGGGAGCCTGCTCGCGCTGCGCTCTGCAGCAAACAGCTGTTTGCTTTTCACCCAACAACGACCACCGCCTCACGAAACGCTATGTTGTAGCGTTAATAAACTAAACAATTTAACAACATTGCTTGTCAAAATACCAATACCACAGGACCATTTTATTTTTTTAAAGCAATATTTGCAGTGGCCCGAGCGGGCAAGTGGAAAGTACGTTATGCTGGCCCGGGGTGTCTAAATAGTGCTTCCGGGCCAGCGGGCCATTTATAATGTCGAGGACTGATATGGCTCCTCTCTTCCAGATGATGACTGGCAGGAGGAACACAAACGCCTCGCTGGGCTCCAGGGCGGCACCGGGCTAGGAGCAGGGCTGGGGGGAGGAGGGGGAATGGGAGGAGAATCAGATTTGGGAGGAGCCTTTGATTTATCCTCCTCCCATCTCCATTCCTCTGCGGGCCAACTCCCCCTTCCACCTTCCCTTCAATTCTCCTTATCATCCTCTGGACTGCCTCCACCAGGTCAGTGCCGTAGTTATGGAAATGCCGCTAGTCGTGTTCCTCTCTATGCTAGATTTCAGTATTGCTTACTGGAGATTTGCAGGTTTTGTGAATGCCTAATATCTTCAATTTTCTTTTTTTTGTAAAGTTCAGAATTTCTTGTGACAGGTCAAGTTTTTTGGAAACTGAAAAAGAATTGCTAATCTTCAAGCTTTTTTTCTAGACGTATTGTTAAACATAATATGAAGAGCAAAAGAAAGACACACATAGTTGGAAAATCCTAAGTAAAACTGTTGTTTCAGATGTGGAGGATCGAGCAGGGGAAGGGGGCTTGGCTGAGTCCCTGGCCAGACTCATCCTGGAGGCTGATCCAGCCATCGCTGGGGTAGGAGCAGCTGCTCCTCCCCCCAGCTCTTCAGGATCCAGCCTATCCGCTTTGCAGGGCCTGGAACAACCAATGGTCCTGCCCCAGCCCTCCTCCATTCCACATCTCAATCAACTACACCAGCATCCCCATCACCCCCAGCACCAGCTGCCTCCTGGGCCCTCCTCAGGTTAGAACCAATGTATTGGTTACATCAGCTATCGCTCAGACAGCCAACATGACCATGGTCAATTACTAGCATAACTATAATATATATATATTTATTTTCCATGTAAACATTTATAAAAAAAACACATACTTTTAAAAGACTTTAAATTGTCAAAACTCAAGAAATTGTGTTTTTCAAGGATGGTACGAATTTGGCTTTCTGTCAAACACCTTGATAGCACATAGTTTAGCTGAGTTTCTGCTGGTTCTGCCTTCTCTTCACAGAGCTCACTGCTTGTATGCAGACGGACGCTCCAAAGGGGCGTGGTCAGAAGTAAGGATCGACCGGTATGGCTTTTTCAAGGCTGATACCGATTATTAGTAATCAAGGAGACCGATAACCGATATTTGGAACCGATATACATTTGCAGTAAAATCAGAAAATCTTGGTGTCAAAATGTAGAATAACAGAACTTCTTTGAAATGCCTTTTTATGTTTAATGAACTTTTCAACATCTTAAAACTGGTTTCCTCTCTGTGACCCTGAGTAAAGTAAATTAAGTTAAAATAAAAACTACTAAAACTTGTTCTGAACTTCTGATATTTGAGTCTCACTCATTTAGTAGTCCCAATTCAGCAGCACCAGATTGTGGTGCAGAAAGCAGAGTTGCTGCGGCTCCACGAGCAGCCGTCCCAGTGAGAAGGTCCCGCCTCTCTGGCTGGCTGCAGCCCGGAGAATCTTCAATGTTGATTGACACTTCAGTAATAGCCTATCAGATAGTGCTGTGGGCGGGACATTGCTCGTGAACAGTGGTGACTGCAGCCAGAGAAACGGCCGCATCAGAGCCAAAGTCGTATCGGCAATTTGATTTAAAAAAAGGCCGATACCGATAATCTGTAAAATGCGGAATATCGGCCTCGATAATCGGTCGACCCCTAGTCAGCAGCAGCTCGGTTACATTTAAAGGGACAGATCCAGAATCAGCACTTTAGTAACAGGGCTGAAATAGAGGGGGATGAGGCATGCTACAATGGGTGATCTGTTTGGTATTTTGAGCAAAACACTTCAGAGACATGTTTTTATAGATATGGCCCAAAAATATATTGTTAAAAAAAAGCATAATACGGGAGCTGTGTTTGCCATCCAAAAGAGTGTTTGTCAAATGTACCTTCAGACACAACACCCTTTTTTAGGCTACTTTTTGACAATGTGGTTTACCCATGGGTGTATAATAAGAACTGGATACAGCGTGGGAGGCGGAGCCTCTTTCATTCCTATGAGAGTTGCTCATTGGCGCAAAATGAAGACAAAATGGCCCAACTTTTGAGGGAGCGAAACGTCACGAAATATTCATATAATCAGGGGTGCACATAACTGGTACGCATGCGCGGCAACAATCTGAAATGCGTACCATCACTTGTGTCACAAAGCGCATTTGCGTACCGACGTACTTGTGAAGCTTTTCCAGAAGGCGGTTAGATCACCGGACGACAGAGTCGGTCTCCGTGTGCACAGACAGGGCTGCTGTTAACGTCGGTCTGTACAACGGAATTGTGCCAAAACTACGCCAACCAGCTGCGGAGGGAGACTCCCCCCCCTTCACTGGAGAACTGCGCTAAAACAGCTGAGGCCTGTACTACGAAGCAGGATTTTCGCTTAGCCGGCTAACTTCAGGGAAAACTCTGGGTTTCCGGTCCTACGAAGCTGGTTCTCTTTTTAGCAGGCTCCAGTGTTTCCCCTAGGATGGAGTCATAGCAGCGGTGCTAAGGCACGTGGGCCCAGCATAATGTGTGCGTGGAATGTTTTGGTGCGTGCGAAGTGCGCCCCGCCAATTTGTTTCTATGTGTCTGCCAGCCCAATAAAGGCTCTTGAGGCCTAGTACCAGGGCCGGTTCTAGCCAATTTGCTGCCCTCGGCGAGATTTTATATATAAAGAATAAATGAAAAACCTCTACAAAAGACAAATCCACTACACAAACAGAAACGTATTGACATAGGTAATATACGTCAAAATGGCCTCAAATGTATTCAGTATTGTATGAACATGTTTGAATTGGGGGGTGGACTTCACATCCTCTAGGGGGGTCCGGGGGAATTTGAACATTTTTAAAGTAAAATGCTTCAATCTGGTGCACTTTGAGCACACAATTACTAGACGAGACCTGATCTAGGGGGTACAACTCTAAACACCCATATGAAAAAGATCGGTTCACATTTTAATAATCAAATAAGTATATGAACATAACCAATAACCTACCATAGCCAATAACAAATAAATGTAAGTTATTTTATTTTTGTTGTTCATTCCATTGACCAATATCTTATTTTACCTAGTTAACATTTATTAATATATATTAATATCTCGCTCACACTTTGGCTGTGAGCTGCGGGCGCCTGATAAGCCAACATCCCCCACTTTCATCACTCACAGCGCCCATCGTACAGTGCAAATGAAAAGTGTAACCGGGGTGAAAAAGGTGTTACATTTACTTAATTATGAATGTTGTTACATCAAGGCCGAAAATTAGGATGAGCGCCAACGGTCAAAAAATCGGCCCTGCCTAGTACATACAGTGGCAATGTCTCAAGATTTAGCAAAAATACACCTTTATTGAACATACAGTAACACAAATCCACATAACAAACAATGAAAAAGGGTAGCCAATTATTATTATTTTACCTGGCTGGCGCCCCCTAGCAGCGGCGCTGCGCCGCCACTATTTGTATATAGGGGAAACACTGGGCTCGATCTCCATGGTAACTTATGCTGAGCGGCTAACCTGCCCCGGAGCAGGTTAGGTTGCAGGCTAAGAGATCAACTCAGTGAAAGCACTGCCTGCTGACCAATCAGAGCTCCGTATGCGGAGTTTAAAGCGATCAAGTCACATTACAGGAGAAAGGAAATACAGTTTAAACTGCAGTTGCAGGAAAGACGGTCGGCAAAAATCACAGACTGTGTGAACGTGAACATTAATAGAATATCATCTCCCATCTTCAGAGCAATCTGACTATTATAACATTAGCGTTAAGAAAGCTTAATTAAATATCTGCCACAACACAAGTAACCGGATCAAAGTAACAGTACAGTCCGCGGCATATCACATCATAATATATCATATATTTCCTTATCTGAGTCAGCTGAGCCGTATCTGGCCGTGCAACACTCAGTGTCACATACTGTATGCAGAAGTATTATTTTAAGCAACACATTAAGTTGACGAAACACTCGAGTCAAATGTAATTAAAGTCAGATGGTGTCTTAGACGGGGCAGTGATATCATAAACCTGTTAATGTACGCATTCAAACACTTTTTCTGTTACCAGCTGTATTCACCTTGCAGGTGCAACTATGTGGCTTTTATCCTGGATAAAGTGTTTAAGTCATGGATGTTTAAAGTTTAACGTCTTCATATTTGTCTAATTATATAGTTGACTTTTCATTCAGGAAGTATGACGCTGCGCTGTCAGTACGCTTCTCCATGTATGTGATTGGTCGAATGCTCCAAATACCACCCCTTTCATGTGAACCCGCACCTAACTAGATAGGGCACGGCTGGCTTGAGCGATCCACTTGATAACCCGAGTCGTAGTACCGTTTAGCGAGAGCGCGTATGTTTTGGATTAGGCCAACCGGCTAACTCAAACATATCCAGGTTAGGTTGAACCAGCTTCGTAGTACAGGCCTCTGATCACAACGCTCACACTCTGTGGTCACAAAGTACTCCACTAGCACCCCCGTGCCCCCCTCCCCCCCCCCCGTTCGCGATACAGAGGGCTTCATCAAATAACTTTGAGTGGAGCCAGAAGTTGGAGTACCAAACACTGACTCCAGGTACTCATCTGAGTACCTCACTGAGAAAGTTATGTGCACCCCTGCATATAATCATATAATTCGTTCTTATTGTGCATCCATGGGTAAAGGTAAAACTCATGTAGTACTGAACACGTCACATGAACGTGCCGGGCGGTGCGGTCCCGTGGGTTAGATGCGGGTTCATAATGCCGAGGGAAATAACTCTCAGAATAACGTTATTAGCACATTTTACAACTTGAGGACTGAATGTTTTTAATAAGGGCTATACAAGTGTTCATACTGGGTAGTTTATTTAGTTTAAAAGGAATTATCCAACGATTTACAGACGTCTCTTTCCCCATGTAAGTCAATGGGAACAAATCTTTCCGGGCCCAGCGACTGATACTGAAGTGTAGTACCGCCGTTTGGCCACCACGAATATTTCCCTCAGAGTCCGGCACACTTCCTGGGGGCTTGTGTTTACCCTCTGTGTATTCTTTCTATTAAAATCTGCTGTGCTCTTCTCCAGGCCTGCCCCCTGGCCTTCCCCCCTCCTCCATGCTCAGCTACCAACAGCAGCAGCACTTGCTGCGTAGAGGAACTGCTCCTATGGCCCAGGTTTGGGGTTTTAATTAGTTGTGGAATTAGGATTGAAATAATTTCCTGGATTTGATTTCATGTTGTTAAATATATTTGTATAACTTGTTTGTTGCAGTAACAATTATTTAATCTTTGTTGTTATGAAATAAAAAATGTCTCCACCGTTAATTCAAATTTCTGTCATTCTCTAGATGAACTCTCACAGTATCTGGGAGAACAGTATGGGTTTTGGTCCAGTCAGTATAACCCTTGGAATGGTTACACACATGGAGGTAAGGGTCACCGGCTTTTTTTCCCTCAAACGTTCTCTTCCACTGTCTGGAATGATCCATCACAACACAACATATTTCTCCAATCTGTTTCCAGTATGCTCAGCACGTAAAGGACTTAACCAAGGTAGTGATTTTGGACAGGTCATCAGTGTTAACTAATATGTCTTCTTCCTCTTCAGGATAGTCCACTAATGTCTATAATCAATGAGGTAGGCCTTCCTACACGTCCTCCTCAGGGTAGGAGCGATGAAGGACGGGATTTTTCAGAGAGGGTCCCACCTCCACGCTCTTCTTCCCCTGTGATAGGCTCCCCTCCTGTGAGGGCAGTGCCTATTGGCACCCCGCCAAAACAGCCAATGAGCCATGCCCTGAATCATCAGGTGAATAACAGAAGTGTTTCCTGACAGATTTCCTTCAACCATTCCCCCTTTCCACAATTTCCAAGGTTACAATGACATAATGAATGCTATTTGGCTTTGGTAGGATCCAAATGTTTTTTTTTTAATACACTTAATAGAGCATCTAACCTAGTGTTTCTTGTATACTACCACTAGAGGAACTAAAGTCAGTTAATCATGTAGGCTGAACAGCTGTTGGGATGTTTCCTCTAGTTGGCTTTGTCTCTTTTAACCCTGCGCTGTGTGTATGTGTTTGTAGATCCACCATCCCACGGCAGTTCATGTGAGAGCCCCGATCCAGCACAGATACCCTCCTCCTTTCCCTGAGCGTCTGTCACCCAACACCCTCCTCAATATAGCTGTAAGTGTTTCTCTACCCGCCCCCCCCCTTTGATTTCTCCGGTTTGTTTGCACATTAATCCAAATGTCATCACAGGGCTGCTTTTAAGTTTGATGT
>CALSBZ010037175.1:0-13311 GCA_943591055.1 Gobionotothen gibberifrons | reverse complement strand
TCTCTTTGACGGTGATTATGCATGTGACGATGCGACCGCAATAATGTCCTGTCATGAACGCACATGGGTAAACAGCTCGAGGACCCGTAGCTGCGCTACTTTAGCTGTCCCTAAATGTGCCTGACTAAAACACAAACAATATAACGCAAATCAAGGAAAACAAGGGGAATTTACAACATCAACAGTTTAGGTGAAAATGTGGATGAAGCTACTTTACATTTTTATGCGGACGATACCGTGATGTACTGTGCAGGTCCCTCCATCAAGGAGGCTGTTGTTAAATTACAGGCTGTTTTTAACATTATTCAGACTCAGCTCGCTGAGCTTAAGCTTCTTTTAAATGTGGATAAAACCAAGGTAATGCTCTTTTCTAAAGCTAAAAAGACTACAGACACTGCCTTGGATATTGTTACTATGCAAGGACAAGTACTCAAAGTGGTTACCTGTTACAAATACCTTGGTATCTGGCTTGATGATTGTCTTACTTTTAAACTTCAGGTCATTAATCTGCTTAAAAAGCTGAGGGTTAGACTAGGTTTCTTTTTCAGAAACAAGTCCTGTTTCTCATTTGAAGCCAGGAAAAGGCTAGTCACTGTGACCTTTTTACCTGTGCTGGACTATGGTGATCTGGTCTATATGAATGCACCTGCCAATTGCCTGGAAAAGTTAGATGCCACCTATCACAGTGCGCTGAGATTTGTTACTAACTGTAAGGCACTTACTCATCACTGTACCCTGTATGCCATGGCAGGTCTGCCTTCACTAACAGTACGGAGGCTCAGTCATTGGTCCACGTTTATTTACAAAGCCATGTTGGGTAAACTACCTTTTTATATCTGCTCTCTGATCTCTCGTCGAATTGAAAGTACGTATTGCCTGAGATCTCATGATGTTGTTTTATTAAATGTGCCAAGTGCTAGGACTGTCTTTGGAAAGAAAGCTTTTAGTTGTGCAGCTCCACTAAACTGGAACAGTCTGCAAACATGTTTAAAACTGAGCACTTTGGTTCCCCTACATCATTTTAAAACTCGGCTGGGTGACATGCTGTTGGATACTCATGGTACCTGTCACTGTAAATAGAGCTGTAAACTGTACCCTGTACATTATGTTGTATGTCAACCTTATTGTTGTTCTGTTGTTTTTATGTTACATGTTGTAACTAATGTGCTGCAGGTCACCCTTGAAAAATAGATCTTTTGATCTCAAGGGGCTTTCACCTGTTTAAATAAAGGCTAGAAACAAACAATATCATATACACAAACGGTGTAGTTATGCAATGAATGAAAAACTTGGGTCGCAGGTTCCTCAACAGTGCATTTGTGTATACCTCCAGCAATGTTAACTATGTTGAAGCACTTATTTTAACTGATATTATACATATGTATTATACTCTTATAAGATGTATGTAGATAGTATAAGAAATGTGCAGAATATGACAATTTAATGGTGGAAGTATACACAAATATTGATAGATGTAATGCACTGTTGAGGAACCTGCGACCCATGTTTTTCATCTCCGGCCTTGTCAGGTATTGAACAATCAATAAAGAACACAGAATTATTAAATATAAAACACAGAATTTGTGTGATTATACTAAATGATTTACAAATAAACACCACTGCATATTTACAACTGTTACACATGCTGATGTAACGCAAATGTTTCCAACTTGGGATCAATAAAGTATATCTTATCTTAAGATGATCGATGGCTACTGCCATATTTGCAAAATTTGCCTCTGAACCTTGACAAGTGCATGTTTCAGGCTTATCAATGAACAACAGGAGGGGTCACAAACATAAGACCAGCTGTTAAATAAAGCTCTTCTGACCTTAGCTGTCATGTGGGTATATATTAATGCTGCCCATTATGGGCACAAGCAATTTTCACTCATTTATTAATTATATGTTTTAAATTTGAGTGTTTCCTATCCCCTAAACCTCCAGGGATGTACACAGTTTAATACTGGCAACTTCTTATTATGGGAAATACGAAAACGTCTTTTAAAACTACAACTCCCAGTAGAGACGTGCCATAGAATAGAACATGTTGCGAAACACAGAATAGCCAGCATGTGTAGTTCTGGGGACGGGGTGGGGGAGGGGGGGACCCGTTCAAATCCAGTTTTGGCGCTCGGCGTAACCCTCGGAGCACACTCTCCAATCACAGAGCTTGAGGACTATCACGGGGTTTGTCAAGCGAAGCGGAGAGAATACTTACTTCCGGGTGTAATATTCTGTAAAGCAAATGAGCTGCTCCGACCCTCGGTCCTGACGGACTCCAACTTGTGTTTATTAATCAAACAAATAAATAAACACAAGGATAATTATGTGTTAATGTTGACGGAGAAGGGGGTAGCAATAAAGATAACACCATTAAACAGTTACACAACATAACATAAATAATATCGATAGCAGCGGCCCTAGCAACCACCTTGGTAACAATGAAAACGTTGTATAGACACAATTTCCTGAAGTAATCTTCGTAATAACTAGCAAATGAAAGATCATTTACATCCACTGCACACCTAATCTGAAATAACAACTCATATTTCTCGCATCAAATGACATCAAAACGCATTTTAATGGCCAAACTAACCTTAAAATAGGCATTTTACACCGAAAATAAAACGAAGTTCGGCCATGTTTTTTTTTTCTGCAGGGAGAAATGTGAAGATCACGTGACATAGACGCCAGCCATTGGAATGAATGGTGAAAAAAAACGTAGGGATCCTACAATTTCAGAGGCGTTTTTGTAGAAATACTACGTCCAACGTTGTGGACCAACGTAGTTATTACACGTTTTTTTGTGAGACTGGGTTGGAAAGACAGGGCCCCTAAGTAGAGGCACCTTGAGTGAGTTCATTGTAATTTCATTGTACGTGTACAATGACAAATTAAAGATCTATCTATCTATCTATCTATCTAGAGGGCTCCGCCTGTGTTTATAGAACTAGGGTTACAATACGTAACCTACCGTTCTATAAACACAGGCTCCACCCTCTACTGGACTCTATGGGTACAGTGGGTGTAGCCCCGATGGATAAACGCCCTGTCGCCCCACAACATCGACCCACCACACTGCTCCTGACCGGCCTTCGGTTGACAGCCATCGCACCCCAACTTCCTATCACCCGGTTGTGACCGTGGAGAAGTCGGGGCCACAGCTTACCTGGCTGGGTAGAGCCTAATCGGTCTGAATAAGCCCATAGCTCAACACTGCAGGTGTCAGCGGAAGTGACTACACACCACATTTCCCAGGTCTCTAAGGAGCATGGGAAAACATAAGTGTATTATGTCCCAGGGGGTCAGATACAGCTTACTGACCCACAGCCCCCCTCTTTTCACCAGTCCTGTGTTGCCCCAGCAAGCACAGATGATGAGAAGGAGCCAGACATGTCCAAGAGATAGAACCTTATGAACGGGCTTGGCGTAGACCAAGACGCCGCCGTACATATGTCCTCCACACTCACGCCGTCGAACAAGGCTGTCGACATAGCCACACCACGTGTAGAGTGTGCACGGACTCCAGTGGGGAAGCCCTCCACTCCTGTATGGGATGGAATACTAAAGCCGTCTAGCTGTATAACCCTTCAGGGAGGAGAGCTCCAGAGGCTCAAACGCTTCTGTAACCAAAGCCTCAAGCACCAATGGCAGTTCTCGTTGCGGGGTGGAGACATGCAAAAAACGCTTCATAAGCGGTTGGCTAAAGACTGGTCTGCCGCCAAATCCCTCATGACAGGACGAGATGGCTGCTGCATACACCTTGACTGTGGAATGAGCAAGCCCCTTGTACACCAGTAGCTGTAGATAGGATAGGAGAGAGCCCAATGTACCGGACAGAGGCTCTAGACTCCTTTCCTCAAACCAACGTTCAGTCTGCACACTGCCTGAAGCAGGGACGTCTGTCTGTTCTCTGACAGAGTGGTACGTAGCCTGCCCTCCTTCTCGATGGGGCGTACAACTCTCTCGATTGGGGCGTACACCTCGCTCTCGATGGGGGCGTACACCTCACTCTCGATGAGGGCGTACCCCTCGCTCGCATGGAAGTTGCATCGAGCAAAATCCCCAGATACCCCACCTGCTGGTGAGGTATGGGACTGCTCTTCTTCCAATTGACCGCAAACCCCCAACTTGGAGGGGGTAAGATCAATTGGGCTGTGTGGAACATCTGCCCATTCCCTAGACCTGGCCATGACTATGAGGTCGTTGAGACAAAATAAAACCCTCATGCCATGGTTGCGAAGCGGCTGAAGCGCTGTGGCCACACATTTGCTGAACGTGCGCGGGGACAGGGAGTAGCCGAACGGTAATCTGTTGTACTCGTATCCCCTGGAAGGCAAAACGCAAATACTTCCTGTGTTTTGGCTTTCTAGCAATTTCGACATGAAAGTAAGCGTCCTTCAGGTCGACGGTTGTGAACCAATCGCCCGGCTGCACCAGTTCCAGTAACTGTAGGAATCCCAACCACTTGTGGTGGATCCCGCTCTTGCTGCCTGGATAGCGGATTCCTGAGACAGCGCCCCCAGAAATGAGGAACTGTCCAGGGCTGGCCCACCATCATTTGTGTCACTTCTGTGTACCACGGTGCCGAGCGGCGACCTGGGGCTACCAGAATGACCGATAACTGTTCTCGTCTCACCCCCTCCAGGAGAGACGCAGCGGTGGAAAGGCGTAGAACAGGGGTGCCCAACCAGTCGATCGACCGGTCGATCGAGGAGAGATTCCCAGTCGATCGCCAGATGTGTCTAAAAATAGAACAACAATATTCTGTTTTATCGAAAATGTTCTGTAACATAATCTTCCTGTGCCAGAATAATGCGCTTGAACGCATCAAAGCTTTGTGATCGGCCGGCGTGACACCATGTGTCGGGGCGTGGCTGGTGGGCAGTGCACTAGTTAGCTGACGTTGTCCGTGTCAACAGGAGTGACAGTCCGCACACACACAAGACCTCAATTATGGCAGAAGCAAAAAAGCCCAAAATATATAATTTTCACTCCGAGTGGGAGGATGATTATTTTTGTATCTATTCCAATTCAAAGTCCATCTGTCTCATCTGCAATGCGAGCGTGGCTTGATCGAAGAAGGGTAATTTAGGAGCGGCATTTCAAAACAGTGCACAAACGCTACGAGATGGAATTCCCTCCTAATTCTGCCTTACGCTCCCAAAAGGGGAGGGGCCAATAACAAGAGCAAGGCTGCTACCATAGCATCTTATCGTGTCAGTCACGTTCTTGCGAAACACATGAAGTCTTTCAAAGACAGCGAAGTTGTGAAAGAAGCATTCCTGGAGGCTGCCGACGTGCTTTTGGGGGACAGTAAAAATAACAGTAGCATTTCAACAGGTTTTTGATATACTAAAAACTCAAGTTAGATACCGTTATTAATCAGCTGTAAGTTTTAGTTTGTTTGAACTTATTCATTATAATTATTGTACAAAATGGTTTAAGAATGCAAACATTAAGATCTGTTCTGTTTAAATTGATTATAGTCTATTATCAATTCAGGTTAAGAAACTAGTGTTGCTTGCATCCTATTTTAAAGGCATTTATTTGTATACTCTACTAAAATGCAACAAAAAAATGTTTGATTCTATTAATTTGGTCTTTTTTATTGCACTTTGGCAGCAGATTCCTGTGTAGCTTCAGATCTGAGTTGTCTTATTAGTAAGCCTAATTTATACTTTTGTAGCAACACTATTTTTATATAATGGCAAAGAAAGGGTTCAGTGTCTTTTCTTTTTTTCCTGTGTCATATGTGGCAGCACTGTTCAATGTTTCAAACATTACCCACTGTAGTATGTGACATGTGAATAAACTCCAACTCTGTATCAACAACACTGTTGTGTAACTTCAGTTAAATACTTGTATGTGTGTAGATTAGAAAGAGGTAAGATAAAGGATCTGCAGTATTTTATGAAGTATTCATCGTACAAAGGTCAGTTTTATACAAGTAGTAGTGTGTATTTACCTGGTAGTAGGCTGTCAATAATGGCTACGCCTCTCTATTTGGACTGGTAGATCTCGGCAGACTGGCAACTTTAAAAGTAGCTCTCGGTTCAAAAAAGGTTGGGCACCCCTGGCGTAGAACATGTAAATAGGATAGAATAGAGCCCAATGTACCGGACAGAGGCTCTAGACTCCCTCCCTCGCACCAACGTTGGAATCCCAACCACTTTGTCCTGTAACAGGCTGTGGTGGATCCCACTCTTGCTGCCTGGATAGTCTGTATAACATTATCAGACAGTCCACCCCTTCTCAGCCTGTCCCTCTCAAGAGCCAAGCCTGGAGAGGTTGGCCCAGAGTGGGTAATGCCCCTATTAAACCTGCTTCCTGAAACAGCGCCCCCCAGAACTGAAGGACGGTCCAGGGCTGGCCCGCCATCATTTGTGTCACTTCTGTGTACCACGGCGCCGAGCGGCGACCTGGGGCTACCAGAATGACCGACAACTGTTCTCGTCTCACCCTCTCTAGGAGTGGTCGATGGTTGTGAACCAATCGTCCGGCTGCACCAGTTCCAGTAACTGTTTAACATGTGGAACTTTTTGCAGGCAACGTGCCGATTAAGGATGCGAAGATACAGAATGGGTCTGAAGTCCCCTGTCTTCTTGGGAACCAGGAAGTACATGGAGTAAAGTCCCTTTTCTCTGCCCTGAGAGTGCACGACAGACACAGCCTGTTTTTGGAACAGGGCCTGAATTTCTGTTTGAAAGGAAACCTATCTCCCCTGGGATGATAGATTTGCCTCTCTTACGCCCCTAAATGGAGGAGGGACGCTGCAGAACTGGAGTGAGTAACCCCGTCCCAGTGTCCTGCCCACCCATTCTGTCAGTACACAACTGAGCTTCCATTCCCCATAAAACAGTGTTAGGGGACATGCAAGCAGCTGTGGAGCCGCAGCTAAGAAGCTGTGGGACTCTCTGGTGGCCCTCTCCGCCGCCAAACCTTCCATAAAAGGAATATTGGCCCATGGGGAACCGACATGGGAAGGGCCGAGCCCCTTCGTATTAACGCTGTGTTTCACATTAACGGTGAAATGCATTTAATCGGAGCCACTATACCAGGTGAGGTGTGTTCTCTGACAACACGCCGGCTATAGTGTCCCTGAACGCGCACAGTGCTTGGACGGCACTTCTTTCGGTTTATTACACCCACGTGAGCGCGCCCACCTGCTGCTTCCTTTACTGGGGTTACAGCGGGGGTGACTCTTAACGGTGAGATGCATTTAATCGGAGCCGCTATACCTTGTGAGGTGTGTTTTCTGACAGCAACACGCCGGCTATAGTGTCCCTGAATGCGCACAGTGGTTAGACGGCACTTCTTTCGGTTTATTACACTCACGTGAGCGCGCCCACCTCGAGTGTGGGACAGTGTTTCACAATGGCACTGCATTCTCCCCTTTGAGGATGAGCAAGAAGCAGCATATGGCTAAGCTACGACTTCTCCTCATCCACATGACAGAGGAAATCGATCCAAAGAGCCCTTCCGTAGAGACGGGGGCTCCCAGGAGATCATCACAGTCTTTTTTTTGGAAAGTGCCACGTGGCGTGATCGCACTGTGGCCAGGGACATTCCACGGCAAGCAGCGGATATTAATTTGGCAGAGCTGGTGGGGATCGGCGCCCGCTATTAAGCCGGGCATGAGGGACAGGCCCGGGTTTCCTGCAGTGGCGACTCCATTCGCTTGCCTGGAGGTAAGATACTTTTACCTTTTTTCAAATGCTTTTCTCAGGTGTTGTCCCGCTCGCTGAAGAGAAAAGGATGACAGTCAGGAGGTGTAGCTGCCTTATATACTGTGCGGCCTGCGCACGCATTCAGGTAGGCTCGCCTTGATTGGCCGGCTACGTTTATGTAAATTCAGTGTGTGAACGCTCGCGTATCATTGATGAAGAGTAGTACCCATGGAATCCAGTAGAGGGCGGAGCTCGTGTGAGATAGAACTATACAAAACATGTCTCTGAAGTGTTTTGCTCAAAATACCAAACAGATCACCCATTGTAGCATGCCTCATACCCCTCTATTTCAGCCCTGTTACTAAAGTGCTGATTCTGGGTCTGGCCCTTTAAAGGTCCCATGTCATGGCCATTTCTACTGATCATAATTCCATTGTTGAGGTCTACTAGAATAGATTTACATTGTTCAATGTTCCAAAATCACATTGGTTTCTCATACAGCATCTCTGTATAGTATGTGTATTCACTCTCTGTCCTAAACGGCTTGTTGGAGCTCCTGCCCCCCCCTCCCTATGAGCCCAGTGTGCTCTGATTGGTCAGCTCGCCCACTCTGTTCTGATTAGTCCACCACCGTTACAGCTGAACATCAGTGTTTATGTGTTACAATGGCGTTTGTTCGCAACCCGAAAATGTGGGGTCTGGGTGCCGTGTTGGAGGGACGTTGCGGGGCTCGCTGGTCCGCCCTGTGGGGCTCGAGGAGCGGACAGTGTGAGGTGGATTACTGGTGTCGTTTCCTGGTTGCTGCGTGGGGTCTGCGTGCCATGCGTGCCTGAGCAACGCGTTGTCCCGCCGGCACGGCACTTAGTCTATATCCAGCATCCAGGGAAACACAGCGGGAAATCCACCTCACACTGTCCGCTCCGGGGGCCTAGTGGGGCGGACTCCTGAGCTGCTCGGGAGTCCACCCTGGCAGAGGGTGTGCCTATTGTTCTATAGCTGTGTGTCAATTGGTCCAGACTTAGTGACATCAATAGGCCCCGGAAGAAAAAAATGGAAAAAGAGAAATCTCCAACGAGGCATTCTGGGGCAGCATAGACACGTCTTTTCTGTGTTAGAGTTGTACTCGCTACAGGGTGTACTTTGAGGGTTTGTGACTTTGCAGACCGTTTACATGAAAAAAAAGTTACAAAACACACAAGGGGACACACAAAGAACTGGTTAGCAATCGGCACCGGCTCGGAACCAGCCCTGGAACCACTTAAGTGGAAAAGGGGTATGAGTGGGTGTCTCCCACGGCAACAGTTCATTTAACTGTGCACATTGCTGAGTGGTGCGGCACTGAGGGCAGAGCGTCACACAGTGTGATACATCATGTCTACCTGTTACCTGTCAGTTTACATCATGCTGTTGAGTTATTTTTAACCTCAAAAGGTGATAATGTTACTTATTTTGGTGTCAATTCAACAAGGTCCTGCACTCTCAGTGCTGAATTCTCATGAATTGTGCATGACTTGCTGCCGCTATCAGTGTCTGATTCACAAAAGAGATGTGATAATGGAAGCACAAACATAGCAATACACTTTTGCAGTGTGCAATCTGCCCCTTTTTTGCACCTGATTACAATGAACCATGTGCATCTGATGTGAGGGGTAAGCCTGAGCTAGAGCAAACCTGATCTTTGACCACTGCATAGTGCTGGTATACTCACAGGTAACAGAGATGTCATTTGGGTGCTAAATCCATCAGGGTTATATTCTACAGGTATATTTAAGTCATTTTTCCTTCCCATGAATCCCATCTTCAGTCTTCTGTCGTATATAGGCTGCAGGCTGCGGGAGATTCAGGGACCGGAGCGCGAGAGAGAGCGGGGGAAGACAAGGCTGTCCATGGGAGCGTTATCTCCGCGCCGCCAGGCAGCCAGCCATCACCCCTGGGTGGCGACAGAGAAGCTGGCTCATATCTGAGCCACACTGATAACCCTGTACACCGTCCAACCAGACGGAGTGAGAGCACATGCACTCCTGCACATTCACTTTCTCATATTTCTCTTTCTTACTGAATGGAAGTCCATGCCAAACTCAATCATACAATCAACCAAACACTTTTTTTACAGGGCTGTTTACGTATTTGTTTCAGGGGGCTTTACAATCTGCACAGCATAACACCCTCTTTCTCTAGAGCCTTGCTGCAGTCAACTTAATTTGTTTATGATTTTAAAAGGTTTATACATGTGTGAACATGTATTTTCAACCCAGTCTCATAAAAAAACGTGTAATAACTACGTTGGTCCACAACATAGGACGTAGTATTTCTACAAAAACGCCTCTGAAATTGTAAAATCCCTACATTTTTTTTCACCATTCATTCCAATGGCTGGCATCTATGTCACGTGATCTTCAAATTTCTCCCTGCAGAAAAGAAAAACATGGCCGAACTTCGTTTTATTCTCGGTGTAAAATGCCGGTGTTTGGCCATTCAAATGCGTTTTGATGTCATTTGATGCGAGAAATATGAGTTGTTATTTCAGATTATGTGTGCAGTGGATGTACATGATCTTTAGTTTGCTAGTTATTACGAAGATGACTTCAGGAAATGGTGTCTATACAACGTTTTCATTGTTACCAAGGTGGTTGCTAGGGCCGCTGCTATCGATATTATTTCTGTTATGTTGTGTAACTGTTTAATGGTGTTATCTTTATTGCTACCCCCTTCCCCGTCAATTTATAGTGTTGGTCCACAGTGCAAACTTATTAGTTTAACAAAATCCGCATCTAAAATTGTGGCATAGATACTTTATTTTCCCCTGTGCAATTCCAGTCTCACATCTCACATCACATCGTCATAAACAAATACTGAAAACAGACCGAAAACACTTTATTCCGAGTGTGCTTGCTTTTCTCTTTGGAGGTCATCACATAACGGCATTGTAATACACGGTTTGGCTGCATTAAATATTACATATCTGCTGTAGTTCTCTATTTATAGAGCCCTGATGAGAAGACTTCTAGACAAACATGAGGAACTGCCGCCAACACTGAAAACGTGACGTGGATCATAAATATTTCAGCAATTAAACAACATCTTACATTTCTTTTCACACAATACGTCTCCTTGCAGTATCAACACTAATTCGGCTGACTTATATTTGATCCAATTGGTAGATAGGCTGTATTTATACCATAAACGTGCACAGCTGATAGAAAGGGACACCTAGTGGTTAAAGCATGTTATTGAATTTCATTATTTGTATTATTAGATATTAATAGGATCCCTATAAAGTATATTCATTACTCGTTATTCTCTACTAATAGTTAATTAAAGACTGTATATAATGACTATTTTGCACATCCCTTTCAAGATTTCAAGATTTTCTAAGGTTTATTGACATATCAACGTAGAACCTTTCTTTTTAAAGATAGCTGCAGATTTTATTGCTCCACCTCTCACTACTCTTTTTAATCTCTCCCTCAGCATAAATGCAATTCCAAAAGTATGGAAGTCAGCGCCTTTGCTAAAAGGATCTCTAAATTGTCAGTTCTGGCGAAGGTGCTCGAACGCCTAGTGAGTGAACAAGTGAAGGAGTTTTTATGTAAAAATGACATCCTGTCTAAACATCAGTCAGGTTTCAGAAAGCAGCATAGCACCATCACTGCCACAATGAAAGTAGTGAATGACATTACGAGTATTTTGGACAATAAGCAGAGTTGTGCAGCTCTATTTATTGACCTTTCCAAAGCGTTTGACACCGTTGATCATCACATTGTGAAGCAGAGGCTAGCCAGTATAGGCATGTCCAGCCCTGCAGTGGGGTGGTTTGTGAACTACCTCAGCAGCAGGACACTATGCATACAATCTCATAACATTAGAAGATCTGCATATATGCTCACATTCTTCACGAACGCATTCTCTCTTTGACGGTGATTATGCATGTGACGATGCGACCGCAATAATGTCCTGTCATGAACGCACATGGGTAAACAGCTCGAGGACCCGTAGCTGCGCTACTTTAGCTGTCCCTAAATGTGCCTGACTAAAACACAAACAATATAACGCAAATCAAGGAAAACAAGGGGAATTTACAACATCAACAGTTTAGGTGAAAATGTGGATGAAGCTACTTTACATTTTTATGCGGACGATACCGTGATGTACTGTGCAGGTCCCTCCATCAAGGAGGCTGTTGTTAAATTACAGGCTGTTTTTAACATTATTCAGACTCAGCTCGCTGAGCTTAAGCTTCTTTTAAATGTGGATAAAACCAAGGTAATGCTCTTTTCTAAAGCTAAAAAGACTACAGACACTGCCTTGGATATTGTTACTATGCAAGGACAAGTACTCAAAGTGGTTACCTGTTACAAATACCTTGGTATCTGGCTTGATGATTGTCTTACTTTTAAACTTCAGGTCATTAATCTGCTTAAAAAGCTGAGGGTTAGACTAGGTTTCTTTTTCAGAAACAAGTCCTGTTTCTCATTTGAAGCCAGGAAAAGGCTAGTCACTGTGACCTTTTTACCTGTGCTGGACTATGGTGATCTGGTCTATATGAATGCACCTGCCAATTGCCTGGAAAAGTTAGATGCCACCTATCACAGTGCGCTGAGATTTGTTACTAACTGTAAGGCACTTACTCATCACTGTACCCTGTATGCCATGGCAGGTCTGCCTTCACTAACAGTACGGAGGCTCAGTCATTGGTCCACGTTTATTTACAAAGCCATGTTGGGTAAACTACCTTTTTATATCTGCTCTCTGATCTCTCGTCGAATTGAAAGTACGTATTGCCTGAGATCTCATGATGTTGTTTTATTAAATGTGCCAAGTGCTAGGACTGTCTTTGGAAAGAAAGCTTTTAGTTGTGCAGCTCCACTAAACTGGAACAGTCTGCAAACATGTTTAAAACTGAGCACTTTGGTTCCCCTACATCATTTTAAAACTCGGCTGGGTGACATGCTGTTGGATACTCATGGTACCTGTCACTGTAAATAGAGCTGTAAACTGTACCCTGTACATTATGTTGTATGTCAACCTTATTGTTGTTCTGTTGTTTTTATGTTACATGTTGTAACTAATGTGCTGCAGGTCACCCTTGAAAAATAGATCTTTTGATCTCAAGGGGCTTTCACCTGTTTAAATAAAGGCTAGAAACAAACAATATCATATACACAAACGGTGTAGTTATGCAATGAATGAAAAACTTGGGTCGCAGGTTCCTCAACAGTGCATTTGTGTATACCTCCAGCAATGTTAACTATGTTGAAGCACTTATTTTAACTGATATTATACATATGTATTATACTCTTATAAGATGTATGTAGATAGTATAAGAAATGTGCAGAATATGACAATTTAATGGTGGAAGTATACACAAATATTGATAGATGTAATGCACTGTTGAGGAACCTGCGACCCATGTTTTTCATCTCCGGCCTTGTCAGGTATTGAACAATCAATAAAGAACACAGAATTATTAAATATAAAACACAGAATTTGTGTGATTATACTAAATGATTTACAAATAAACACCACTGCATATTTACAACTGTTACACATGCTGATGTAACGCAAATGTTTCCAACTTGGGATCAATAAAGTATATCTTATCTTAAGATGATCGATGGCTACTGCCATATTTGCAAAA
>CALSBZ010037164.1:0-10440 GCA_943591055.1 Gobionotothen gibberifrons | reverse complement strand
ATTTATTTGTTTGATTAATAAACACAAGTTGGAGTCAGGACCGAGGGTGTTTCGCGCCTGCAGCAGCCTGGCAGCAGCACGTATTTTTCTCAGGTCGGGTCGTGGAAGACCGGAAGCTGTGTGGTTCATAAAAACCATGATAAAAACATGTTCTTACTCAATATCAAGCCACAATTATTGCTTTCATTTTAAATCGTTTAATTTCGGACGTGTGTTGCCGTCTGTGAGGAAAATAAATGGGGCTCAGAGCCTCAGGATACTGAAATCTGTATTTTTTAAATCTTTTTTTCCTTCTAATTTGTTATTCTTTTCAAAATAACACACTGTTATTTACTCACCAATAACACACAATTATCCTTGTTTTTATTTATTGGTTTATTTCCATAATCTCTGGGTTTTTTGGCGACCGTCAGGAACTGAATTTCAAAATAAAAATTACCGGAAACAGACGTAGGCCTGTAAGGGACATTTCGAGCATTTTCGAGTTTAGGATGGCCGAAGACACTACACTACCCATAATCCCCAGCTATCGTTTAGGACTACAGTCCCCGTGATTAATCTTCAACCTCTGTGATTGGATTGGCAGTGCGCCAAGGTTACGCCGAGCGTTAAACAGCTGTTTGAAATGGAACGAAACCACGCCAGACTATCCAAAACTGGAATCGAACGCCCCCCCCCCCAGAACTACACATGCTGGCTATTGTGTTTCGCAAAATGTTCTATGGGACATATCTACTGAACGTTTTCGTTTTCCCCACAATTAGAAGTTGCCAGTATTAAACACATTGGTGTTATCAAATGTAAAACATATAATTCATAAATGGGTGAAAATCGCTTGTGTCCATAATACGCAGCATTAATATATACCCACATGACAGCTCATTGTTACTTTGTAATTCTACTCCACTACAATTCAGAGGTTAACCTGGTATATTTACTCCACTACATGTATTTGAGTTACTTTGCAGATTCTGATTAATGATGTGAAATATAAACAACCCTTAAATCAGACTTTAGTTACACCTGAGTACAATTCAGGGAAGGTGATTGTCAAGTGCCAACAATCAGGAGAGATAGTTGGTGCTTGAGAAGACTAAACATTTATCTGCAATTGACATGAATGGAAATGAGTAATACAGTATATTCATTACTAGTTATTCTCTACTAATGGTTAATTAAAGACTGTATATTATGACTATTTTGCACATCCCTTTCAAGATTTCAGGATGTTCTACTACGGTGTAGTTATGCAATGAAAGAAAATCTTGGGTCACAGGTTCCTCAACAGGTTATGTGTGTATACCTCGACCATTAAACATGTCATATATATGCAAATCATATTCTGCACATTTCTTATACTATCTACATACATAAGAGTATAATTCATATGTATAATATCAGTTAAAATAAGTCCTTCAACATAGTTAACATTGCAGGAAAGCAATATATTAGACGTTAATATTTATCTGTAGATAGATATCCCCAAAGTTTTTTTCTTATTTAAAAGAAGACCTTAATCTAAAGTATTATGTAATGTTTAAATAAAGGTTAATTCGTTTTTCTGTTTTGCACCTCCTCCTATTAATATCTTTGTACATCCTGCACTAAACTGTTTTATTGTAGAGATCACTTATAGTATCTTCTTGATTTTTTATATTCTATATTTCTATCATTGACCTTCTACTTTCCCCCTATGAAAGTATGTACTCTTAATATTTTTTTCATCAAATATAATACATAAAAACAATAATTCAATAACGTGCTTTAACCACTAGGCGGTGCACACAAGGTACACACAGCCATAATAACTGTATAACTGTATGTATTATTAGTGTAAGACACTTATGTATGTACAACATCTGAGTGTAGTTTTATTCATGTTTTCACATAATTTTACAGCATATTGCTATATTATTTCAGACTCAGTATTTACATTCTTATATTCAAAGAGAATCAGTAATATCTTTAAAAACTACAAGTCGTTTTATATCAGCTGTGCACCGTTATGGTGTAAATATTACCTATCTACGAATTAGATCAAATGTAAAAGTCAGCCGAATTAGTGTTGATACTGCAAGGAGACGTATTGTGTGAAGAGAAATTGAAGATGTTGTTTAATTGTTGATATATGTATTATCCACGTCAAGTATTCAGTTTCGGCGGCATTTCTTCCAGTTTTTCCAAAGGTCTTCTCATCAGGGCTCTATAAATAAAGAACTACGGCAGATATGTAATATGTAATGCAGCCGAACCATGTATTACAATGCCGTTATGTGATGACTTTCAAAGAGAAATGCAAGAACACTCGGAATTAAGTATTATTTGATTATTTTTTAATGTTTTTCCGATTTCATATCATATAAACACCAAATCCCAACATGCATTGCGGCTAAAACATCCAATCAGCGATCTTAAACCATAGCTTAGGATCTTGGGTAATCACTCGAAATCCTTACGTCTGTTTCCATCTGTTGAGTGTAGTGTCTTAAACTCGAAAATGCTCGAAATGTCCCTTACAGGCCTACGTCTGTTTCTGGTCATTTTTATTTTGAAATTCAGTTCCTGACGGTCGCCAAAAAAAACCGAGATTATGGAAATAAACCAATAAATAAAAACAAGGATAATTGTGTGTTATTGGTGAGTAAATAACAGTGTGTTATTTTGAAAGGAATAACAAATTAGAAGGAAAAAAAGATTTAAAAAATACAGATTTCAGTATCCTGAGGCTCTGAGCCCCATTTATTTTCCTCACAGACGGCAACAAACGTCAGAAATTATACGATTTAAAATAAAAGCAATAATCGTGGCTTAATATGGAGTAAAATCATGTTTTTATGAACCACACAGCTTCCGGTCTTCCACGACCCGACCGGAGAAAAAGACGTGTTGCAGGCACGAAACGCATTACCAGTAGAAATACATTGCTTTTAAAATCGTCCTGTGTGACACGAAAAAAAGGGGATAATCGTGTTGGTGAACACGAATCAATAGATTAAATGTCGTGACTATAACACGAAATTCCGTGAGACTGGGTTGAAATATGGCACTGTTACGCTTGATACATTTTTTTATGTTCATCACTGTGCATTGTCCCTGCCAAATAAACGATTAAATGAAACACAAACATGGCTAGAAGGAAAAATAGCTTAGTACAACTGGTGACAGTGAGATAAAAAACAACCCCTAAATATTTTAGCGTGTTTGCAAGCATGACTGGCAGCGCTACAAAAGCAAGTATGCTAACAGGGATGTAGCTTGGATTTAGCCCCCTCCTCCCTCACCTTCATCCTCCCCTATTCCAGCACTACCACTTGCCTGCAGCCCCCGCATATAGATGGAAAGTGACACTTTGATTGTGTGTGGGGCCTGGCCACGCTCAGATGAGGGTGTCACTTCTGCCTAGCCTGATTGCCACATTCGGCGGGTAAGGCGGCGAGGAGTTGAATTGAGGGAGAAAAGGTCAGGAGCCAGTGGTCATCTGATCTCCCTCTCTCTCCCCCAAATTACTTGTCCTCCAGGAGGGGAATGAAAACAGACAGGGCCGGCCCGGCACCTGGAGCCTGGGAGGGCCGGCCAACCACCCAGAGAGGATTGAGAATCTGAAATATAAAGAAGGAAAGAGAGGAGCTGGTAAAGGTGTCACACTCAAGCTCCTGTAGGTCCCAAAGATAAAAGTTGAGCATCTCAATGCAAGATGGAGGTTTCATATCCGCTGTGTGCCCGTGACAGAAGCTCAGCTGCGAATCATAATCTATGGTGAGAAAATGTATCTCTGTGTTTTTATACCCGTTAAAGAAAATATAAGATACACATTTACATTAGTAAGGCACACATATACTGTAAGACACTCTGGAAAATACTTGGTTAAAAATGTGATTCTGTCTCTATTGGTGCGTTTGTAATAGTCCCACGCTGCGGACCCTGGCACAAATTGAACCTTTCATAAACTCCGGGCACTGATGGAATGAAAAATGTGGTTATTCAGCATGTAATATGTGCACGCTAGCAGCAGGACACGATGTGAAGTGAATGTGTTAAAATACTTTTTGGGCGTACTATCAGCGACGTGCAGTCAGTGGAGGCAGGGGAGGCAGAGCCTCACCTGTCATACTCCAATGTAACGGGAAAACAACTAAAGAAAAACGAAATAGTAATAATAATAAAATGTCTCCACTGATCTATGATGTAAGTGTGATTTATGTATGATTCCAATCGCTTTTTAAAGTCAAAATCAGCAAATTTGCCGAGCTCCGCAACAACTACGGGTAGCGATGAGAAGTGAGGCAGGGACAGATGAGGGACAGATGAGCTCTGCCTCACCTCAGAACGCGTCACCCCACAGAAACTGGCTGGAAAGCGGGCACTAAGCGCATGCCTGTTACCATCTCACTGTAGGTCACCAATGTAATGTTTGTAGATCCCTTTATTACATTTATCCTCGCCATCCATAGTCTCTAAATATCTTATTTCACGTATATATGATATTTAGGCTCGCTGGTCTCATCATACAACGGCAATGAAAAAAGCACCAGGAGAGGCAGCCATAACCTCTGCCGCACTGAAGGGGCCGAACTTGCTATCCCCCTGATTCGAAGTCCAGCACACTATCCAGTGAGCTACAGCCTCCCAGACCGGGATGTGCCTGTTGACCAGGGGCTGCTAGTTGAGAACGCTCATGTACTGCGGAGCGCATAAAGCTTAGCAGACTCTTCACGCTAACGAAGGATCACTTCTTCTTCAGGGCAGGGAAGGCTACGCAGTAGCAGGCTACTGTCCCGCAGCTGCTGCCTCTCTGTTGGACTCTGTTGGGGGGGGGTGTGCATGTACTGTGAAGTCGCCGGAGCCTCGCAGCGGGGCTACTGCTGCGGAGCGCATAATGCAATACTGTCCCACAGCTGCTGCCTCTCTGTTGGACTCCGGTACTGCACATTACTCACGTGACGTAAAAAATGAACCAACGTAGTTATTACACGTTTTTTTGTGAGACTGGGTTGGTATATCACATGGAATACACCCAGAATAAAAGTATTACGGAGACCATCAAGACACTCACATCTCTTTCACTGCCCTAATCTTGATGAGACAAGCTCTGAGCTGATGACAATGTTGATATGGTTATTACCGTGTCTAATAAAAATACACTAGAAATGAACATCAATCAAGTCCAAGGCAGTGACGGAAAGTGTTTCTGAGATTAGTATAGATGTTTAGTGACTTAAAATAACACCAGTCTTGCATGCTTTATTTTATTTTGTGATTTGTGGTTATGCATTTCGCCTATCAATAAATAAATACATTTCATTTTTAGGGTTAATGTTTTCAAGACACAATGTAAAGGAAAATTACATTTTACAAGTTCTCATCACCCCAAGTGAAGGAGTTCAAGTATCTCGGGGTCTTGTTCTCGAGTGGGGGAACAATGGAGCGTGAGATGGGCCGGAGAATTGGAGCAGCGGGAGCGGTACTGCAGTCGCTTTACCGCACCGTTGTGACGAAAAGAGAGCTGAGCCAGAAGGCAAAGCTCTCTGTCTACCGGGCCGTTTTCGTTCCTACCCTCACCTATGGTCATGAAGGATGGGTCATGACCGAACGAACGAGATCGCGGATACAAGCGGCCGAGATGGGTTTTCTCCGCAGGGTGGCTGGCGTCTCCCTTAGGGATAAGGTGAGAAGTTCAGTCATCCGGGAGGGACTCGGAGTTGAACCGCTCCTCCTTCGTGTCGAAAGGAGCCAGCTGAGGTGGTTCGGGCACCTAGTTAGGATGCCACCTGGGCGCCTCCCTAGGGAGGTGTTCCAGGCACGTCCAGCTGGGAAGAGACCAAGGGGTAGACCTAGGACCAGGTGGAGGGATTATATCTCTTCGCTGGCCTGGGAGCGCCTTGGGATCCCCCAGTCAGAGCTGGTTGATGTGGCCAGGGAAAAGAAAGTTTGGGGCTCTCTGCTGGAACTGCTACCTCCGCGACCCGACCACGGATAAGCGGGAGAAGATGGATGGATGGATGGATGGAAGTTCTCATCATTTGACCCGCTGTTATTTGTCAAATGTAATTGTCTGTGCTTAATACTAGAGACCCTCTTTTTTCTCAATTTGATGAGACATAAAAACAGCATCTTACATTGTTTGTTTCTCTCTCAGGTTCCTGTCCTATTCTGTATCATGATCAGTTGTGGCTCAGAAAGTTCAGAGGGTATTTCCTCCGGTAAAATTTCCAGTGAACATAGCACATCCAAGGCTACACACAATATCTGAAACGTTTTTTTCGGAACACTTGGAAACCTTAACCCTTAGATGCACGAGTGACTGGACCCTACACTCTTCCATAAGTGGGTCAAAAAGGACCCGTATTTGAATAATATGTGTTTTCATGCCATTTTCGTCATTTTGGTTAAGAAAAATCACTTCATATTTTGACCCACTTATGGAAGCTTGGGGTAGAAATACAAAAACTACAATTTCTTAAAATGTAAATAAAAAATGTGAATGGCATGATATCCAAAACATGTTTTTTGAGGAATAGCTGGAATATGAAATGATTCAAAAAATGTAATTACAAAGATACTTCAAGAAAACCACCTCACCGGGTCAAAAAAGACCCACTTATGGAAGCTTGGGGTAGTAATACAAAAACTACAATTTATTAAAATGTAAATTTAAAATGTGAATGGCATGATATCCAAAACATGTTTTTTGAGGAATAGCAGGAATATGAAATGATAAAACATTTTAATTACAAAGATACTTCAAGAAAACCACCTCACCGGGTCAAAAAATACCCACTTATGTTAACACTTTGCTCTTGACTAAAAGAAAATTAAGTGGGTACCAATTACAAAGTAATTCATTGTGGATACGGACACAAATAAGAGAACATTTGTTCTTAAATTTCTTCCCAGCCAAATGTTTGTTGTATTCTAAAGGGCAAGACACACTTGATGAATAAGTTAAAACTATTGCAACATTTAATGTTCAATAACCTTCTGAAGGCTTTTCGACATCATACTGAGTTTGACTATCAAATAACTCTACTACAAGTACATTTTTGCAAACATTTGTCTGTAGTCTATGATCGTCAGATGGTGTAATGTGTTTTCTGCTTGAAGTAGACAAAGTGCAGTGGCTAAACTGAACCAATGAGGCAAAGGTAAAGGTCAAAAGTCATAGTTTGAGCTATTTACTCTTCATACCAAAGCTGATGAATGTGAAAGTGTGATCCAGTAAATCTGAAAAACAATATGTTCTATTGTGAACACATGTTTCTTTTTGTGAAGAATTCTTTTTGCAGATTGGTATTAATACAAACCTCTAATATTTTTGCCATCGTATCGCTGTTCTGTCTATAGGACATAAATACATTAAGATATGTGTGCATGTCCTTAAAACCCTAACCCTTTGAGATGTTAATTCTTTACTCAGGTTTTACATTTTATGCTTCTACTCTATAAGATTTAAAGGGAAATATTGTGCTTTTAACCTCCCTACCTACAGCTGCAGCAGATCATTTTCAAATAAGCTAACAATCAGAACGGACGACCTTTGATACTGAATGTATAATATAACGCTGATATGATAAATCTGCAACATTTTAAATGTAGAACTAAGTTGTAACAGAGTGGTATTACATGTAAAATGTGTGTGTTCATCTATTTTGTCATCAGTAAAAGATGTCAAAATAGATAAACACTGCTGCTCAGAAGTTACTCTTCTCTTCACTTGGAGAGGATTTTTCTGTGCTCCGGCAGACATGCTGTCCTCTCCTGCTGCCATTAGGTGGCGCTGTGTGCCAGCTCCTCTCTCTGACACCATGATGATGTGCCTTGCATCATATACAGTATGACACAGCTGCCAGTTTCTGATGCAGAACTCTTGGTTTACAGTACAGCACTGCTAACAATTCAACTAAAATAGCATTTTATTGCCATCCGGCCACTCTTTTGCACCGGGGCAATTAACCTGCTAATAATACAATGAGCACAAGTCCCCCTCCACACATGCACACACACACCCCAAGCTCACACTCCCTCAGGCCATAGGAGAACCATTGCAGATTAGACGATGATAGCAAAGACAGTTTAACGTAATGAAGCATCAAGATTACGACTATTAAAGATGATTTGCAGTGTTCCAGTGCAGAGAGGAGCCAGGAAGAGACACCTGAGTCTGGCTTTTAACTCTTTATTCTGTCATCGTTGGCCGGTTCAAACACAGAGGCCCGTTTCCTTCTCAGGCAGGAAGGACTTGATAAGTGGGGCAAGTAGATCCGCACAGTTTTGAAGCAGTTTGTTTTGGGAGAAATGCTACATTAGATCAATAACCCATACTTTCCCAGCATGCATCTGGGGGTTGTTGATGCACATATGAGTCACTTCCACAATAGAAGAGCACATTTAGGACACAATTGTTTAAATGTGAGTGGTTGTTGCACAGTGTTGACACATGTTAGAACCTCCTTTTTTGGGATTCAAATTATTGATCTGCTATGGACTGACGAAATATTCCCATTTATGTAAACACACGATACAAAATATTTGTGAAAAAACATGTAAAAACTTTAACTGAAATCTTAAGCTTTCATCAAATATTTTATTCAAAATATGTTATTAAAACCTAGAAATTCAACCCACTTTTCTGCCACTGATTATGCAGTACGGGTGCTTACTGTATTGATATGTAATTACTTAAAAATATGTATGTATGTGTATACAGTATGATTATATATATAGTATATGTTCTTTTCCTTTTTTATTTATATTCCCTATAACTCTTTTTAATTATGTGTATTCGTAGTGTACATTATAAGTAATGCTTTATAAAAGAAAATGTTTTATGCGCGCTGCTTAAATAACTCACGGTACATGTTCATTAGTGCTGAGTCAGCAAATTAGCAGAATCCATCAACAATTTCTTAATTGTAAGATTGTTTTCTTTGTTTGAATGTCTTTGAGATTTAGACATTTCAAAGGAGAAAAAAGCAACTTGAATGCCACCTTTGATGTAATTTATTCCCCGATTGATTTAATTTGATACGAAGGCTGTAAAATGGAAACAGTCGTGAAAAAAGAAAAAGTAGTGTATGCACATTCTAAATATAAGATACTTTGTGCAAAATGTCATGTTGTAAAATATTGTGGATAAGGAAGTGACTGACTCTGTGTAAAATTGTTCCTTAGCTTTAACTTTAAGAAATTGAGGCAACAATTTCCATGCAATTTTAGGAGTTGGCTGAACCTCTTCATTTTTTGAGTTGGGTGAACTTACTAATGTGGTTTACCTGTACTCAAACCACTATTACTTAAATTGAAACTTAAAAAAAGCGAGGCAACAATGTCCAAGCATTTTTAGGAGTTGGGTGAACTTTTTTTACAAGGTAAAAATAAATAAGTAATTGTGTTGTTAAAACATGCTGCAGTTTTTACCTGTATGGATTGCCCCATCCACATCCTTTTACAGTTCGACCAAATGAACTTGACTTAAGGCATACTTTATGATTTATTAATGAATTCATGAATAAATCACTAGCTTTATTTTTTCCTCTTGGAAAACCCCAAAAGTTAGGATTATAAATAATAATACCATAAACATCACAATAATTCTTAATCATTCCTTATAAATAAAACCTCCAAAGCTCTGTGCATGACATTATCTACCAAAGATCCTGACGTCAGTTCCAGCGGGTCGTGTGCTGAAGCTGTTGTGATGCAGGCCTCGTCTCATAGCCTTTACTCACCATCAAGCAACACAAGCATGAATGTAAAGAGCCAGCGGAGCCCCTCCGTCTGCAGACCTCACTCAATCTCCCAATATCTCAGCAAGCAGAAGACCAGATTGAATTTTCCTCCGGAGTCTCCCAGGATGCGGGCGGACGTCACTGGAGGATATTCCTTCCCCACGCCTCCTGCTGTGGCCCTATAGATGGACGCCTCAGATATCCCTCCCCAGACGGGAACGAAAGCGCGGGCCGTAAAGCAGCAACGCTCTGGATTCGCTTTCGATTTTACATCTAGTCAACAGTGGGAATTCGCAGATAAACAAAAGAAAGTCCATCTGGCATGAAACGCAGCGTCCTCAGAGAGCAGGTTTTCTAGATTGGACTTCCTATAGCTGATCCCCAATATAGAGATAGTCACACAAAAGGAACAAAGCGCTCTGTGTTTGCTTCGACATTCTGTGATAATTTCAGAGCTAATTTCCCCCATTGTCATTTCAGCTACCACTGTGGCCCATCTATGTGTGTGTGTGTGTGTGTGTGTGTGTGTGTGTTTGTGTGCGTGTGTGCGTGTTCTGTAAACTGGATAGGAGAATAAATATTTACCATCTGTGTTTTTTCCCCTCCCTTCCCTCTTTCTCTCTCCACCATGCAAAATTCCAGCACTTTTTTTTTTTATCAGCGCTGGAGTTCAGCCATGGGCCTTTTTAATTTTCTGCTTTTGTGTTTTTAGCTG